>CAJHNH020000668.1:590505-610505 GCA_905116865.2 Candidula unifasciata
GGGGGGGGGGGCCTATAAGTACTTTTTGTCCTCAATTTTTAAATATAAAAGTCCTTGGGGGGGGGGAGCATAGGGGTCTCATCCTAAATAAATGGGGGCAGCCACCTAAAAAGGGTTGAAAACTATTGATCTAAACACTAGCTCAAAAAGACATAACTTACCTGTATAACTGAAATATCTGAAACGCCCCCTTCATTAACTAGGATATATGATACATCTGAAACGAAAACATGAAATTTAGACTGAGCTGTAGCATCACAACAAAATATACCAGTACACAAAAAACTCAGGAAGTTAATTTAATCCGTTCCATTATTGAGTTTATAAATCTTGAAACTACTTTTCCTATTAAAATTATGTAAATATTTGTAATTCGTTCCAGCCCATTAAAAATGAAAATGATGATTTTCATTTCGTTAACAGAGAAAAATGTGCGACATTGGTTTTGTTGTTGCTGGCAGTGGAAAACAAGGTTACTTCCGACCATGATGTTACACCACATCATCGTCAAGGCCTCTTTCGGCAACATTAACGAGTCCTAATCCATTTATATGTTACGGAGATGCCGTGGAGTAATCCCAACAGTTCAAGTCCTCCAGCTTGCAACCTGGATTTTACCTCGTATTCTGGGGAAAAATGAAATAATTAACGAGCCTGACCTCATATTCTGAAATTTTTTTATCCAGTTACATTTGTATCCTGAGGTTTCCAGTTGTTGAGATGAGTTGACGTGAGTCAAGAATCGACATCACAGCACTAAGGGCATTCACTGCATGCTCCGTCCTCATCTTCAGCAGCCAGCACAGAGTTCCAGTACTGATGGTACTACTGGTCACAATCTGGTTATATTGAGGCTTCCAGTATGTTTTGAAAAAACAACTGTTTTCTACTAAGTCTATGACTTCTTTGACTACTGTCTGCTGCTTCTCTGTGAGTTTCTTCTTGTCTCCTTTATCCTGTAATGTAACTTTAACCTACTTATGCTTATGTACTTATTCACAAGTGGTTGAATTTGTCTCATGGGATTCCCAAGACCATAATTCGATTATCCCATAAATGAGATGGTTATATTCACATAAAACAACCATGACAATTAGATTATTATGTTCACAGTAAACCTATGGATTGTGCGTAGATTTCAGAGCCCCATTGTGGGGTGGAATTGGGGGGGGGGGGGGTTAGGGGTCTTGGGGGGGGGGGGTTTTTGGGAAACGGTTTGTATGGGAACGGTTTTGGGGGGGTTGTTGGGTTTTGTTCGGGAGGTTTGTAGGGGAACAGAACAGACCCCACCCCACCCCCCCCCCCCCC
This sequence comes from Candidula unifasciata, assembly GCA_905116865.2. Classification (NCBI taxonomy): domain Eukaryota; kingdom Metazoa; phylum Mollusca; class Gastropoda; order Stylommatophora; family Geomitridae; genus Candidula; species Candidula unifasciata. Next base: position 591,814 of record CAJHNH020000668.1, read on the forward strand.
CAAAAAATAAAAAACATGCAACAATTCTACTAATTAAGAATGTTTCCTCTGAAGTTGGAGAGCATCTGATTGAGAACCGAAAGGTCAACATGCTGCACACCAACGAGAGCCAGATCTGTAATATCAATCTGCAGGCAGAACTCAAGATCTGGGACAGAATTAAAGTCCACTAGTGGATGAATAACCAGAACTGTCCGCCAAGGCTTACATCAGGTGAACATGGAGAAGAATGACCAGCAGAACATATCAGTTATGTGATTAACCTAGCAATGAGATGATTACATTCACATTAATGAATGTTCTTTAAAAAAGAATATTAAATTCACAGCCACACACACACAAACAGACCAACATATCTATGATATGATTATATTCACATTAATTAATGTTCTTTCAATGAGATGATTAAATTCACATTAATTAATGTTCTTTCAATGAGATGATTAAATTCACATTAATTAATGTTCTTTCAATGAGATGATTAAATTCACATTAATTAATGTTCTTTCAATGAGATGATTAAATTCACATACCCCAAAACAAAACCGGACTAACCTATCAATGAGATGATTATATTCACATTATTTAATATTCTTTCAATGAGATGACTACACCCCCCCCCCCCCTCCCCCCAAAAAACCTGATTAACTCACCAATGAGATGATTTATATATGGAGTATGGTGTTCATCTTTCCGTCGCCCATCTCTGTGCTTGATTGCTGCATAATTTATGCATCTAATTATCTCTTTAATCATTTTTATCTGTGCAGTTGACTTCGGTGGCTGTTCTACAGACATTTTGCCAAACTTCTGAAAGCACAGCATAAAAAAAATTTTAGTTGTATGTTTCGCAAAAATAATATTCTTCTATGTTTATAACAATCTATCTCATTATTATAACTACCCATTTAAGTTGCTATTTGAATAAATCAATGAAATGGTTTGGTCATCTCATCAGAATGCAGCCACAACAACTGCAAACACAGGTACTACACATGAAAAGAACTGATATGAAAGGAAAGCAAGAGGTCCCCTAGAAGAATATGGACTGATAATACTGAAGAATGAGATGGTTGTATTCACATAAAACAACGACGACAATCAGATTATTATATTCACAGTAAACTTATCCTTCCTGTGTAGGTTCCAGAGCCCCTCTGTGGAAAGGGGGGGGGGGGGGAATAGACTCACAGATGTAGAATTAAAGATAAGCAAACAGAAGTAGAACTAGAGACAAGCAAACAGAAGTAGAACTAGAGACAAGTGAACAGAGGTAGAACTAGAGACAAGTAAACAGAGGTAGAACTAGAGACAAGTGAACAGAGGTAGAACTAGAGACAAGTGAACAGAGGTAGAACTAGAGACAAGTGAACAGAGGTATAACTAGAGAAACAAACAGAGGTAGAACTAGAGACAAACAGAGATAGAACTAGAGACAAACAGAAGTAGAACTACAGACAAGTAAACAGAGGTAGAACTAGAGACAAGCAAATAGGGGTAGAACTAGAGACAAACAGAGGTAGAACTAGAGACAAACAGAGGTAGAACTAGAGACAAGCAAACATAGGTAGAACTAGAGACCAACAGAGGTAGAACTAGAGACAAACAGAGGTAGAACTAGAGACAAGTAAACAGAGATAGAACTAGAGACAAGTAAACATTGGTAGAACTAGAGACAAACAGAGGTCAAACTAGAGACAAGCAAACATAGGTAGAACTAGAGACCAACAGAGGTAGAACCAGAGACAAACAGAGGTAGAACCAGAGACAAACAGAGCTAGAACTAGAGACAAGCGAACAGAGATAGGACTACAGACAAGTAAACAGAGGTAGAACAGAGGCAAGTAAACAGAGGTAGAACTAGAGACAAGTCAACAGAGGTAGAACTAGAGACAAGTGAACAGAGGTAGAACTAGAGAGAACTAAACAGAGGTAGAACTAGAGACAAGTCAACAGAGGTAGAACTAGAGACAAGCAAACAGAGGTAGAACTAGAGACAAAAAGACGTAGAACTAGAAACAAGCAAACAGTGGTAGAACTAGAGACAGAGGTAGAACTAGAGACAGAGGTAAAACTAGAGACAAGCAAACAGAGGTAAAACTAGAGACAAATTAGATCAGTTGACTAACTTCACGACCAGAGTGACAAGCTAGAGACCAGTAAACAGAGGTAGAACTAGATATAAACAGAGGTAGAACTAGAGATAAACAGAGGTAGAACTAGAGACAAGTAAACAGAAGTAGAACTAGAGACAGAGGTAAAACTAGAGACAAGCAAACATAGGTAGAACTAGAGACCAACAGAGGTAGAACCAGAGACAGAGGTAGAACCAGAGACAAACAGAGCTAGAACTAGAGACAAGCGAACAGAGGTAGGACTACAGACAAATAAACATAGGTAGAACCAGAGACAAGCGAATAGAGGTAGAACTACAGACAAGTAAACAGAGGTAGAACTAGAGACAAGTCAACAGAGGTAGAACTAGAGACAAGCAAACAGAGGTAGAACTAGAGACAAGCAAACAGAGGTAGAACTAGAGACAAAAAGAGGTAGAACTAGAAACAAGCAAACATAGGTAGAACTAGAGACAGAGGTAGAACTAGAGACAGAGGTAGAACTAGAGACAAGCAAACAGAGGTAGAACTAGAGACAAGCAAACAGAGGTAGAACTAGAGACAAATTAGATCAGTTGACTACCTTCACGACCAGAGTGACAAGCTTATGGTTGGTTCATCAGACAATTGTTAGACTTTGGCCTTTGGCAGACAGACATTAATCGGACACTGGATTTTAATGGATAAGAAGCTCTTTTCCGCTAGGGACTCGGACCAGTCTACCAATACCCATCCTCCACAACGTTCAGTTGCGTCCAGAGCCAGCTCGAAACTCTTACAGCAGCTTCGCCCAGTTGTTTTAGTGATCATTTATGCTCGTTACCCAACAAGCCCAGCTGCTTTAGCACACTGTACGTGGAAGAGGAGATAAGACCTCTTGCGCTTACCTCGACGGCGAAGATTTTTACTGGGTATGCCTCGTCTCTCCTCAGACTGGCCAACCCCTTGACATACTGCAAACTTATTTCAATGCCATTTTAGCACAGACCAGGTGAGCAGAAACCTAGGAGCTCATATATATATATATATATATATATATATATATATATATGGTGGCAAATCGGCAGAGGTTGAGGGCTTCAGCTAAACCATTATTTATCTGTCTTAGCCTTAGCAGAATCTGCCACCCCTCACTGGCAAGAACATGCTGGTGATAAAGAGAAGCAGAAGTCGTAAGTTTGAGTCTCCCTTGTTGAATTCGGATCCTTTATTCTCTTACCTGCAGACGGCCAGCCTCCGTGTATTTTCTATTACTATACCTGACAAAAACCGCCGCCTCATATCTAGTAATAAGTAATCTACCTTCTAAACCGGCCATATCTTATATACTATTACCATTCAAAACAAAACAAATACAAATCACCATAAATACGAGGAGAAAGCCAGATGCACAAGACAAGACATAGTTTTAGTGTGTTACTGAGCGAGTCTTACGTCTACGACTACCGACTTGTCTTGATTGTTATCGTTTATCCTTTCTTTCAACTAACTCAAGACAAATGCAGGCGGCGAGCTGTCCCTTCTGTTTCCAAACCCTGATGCAGAGGAATTATGAATCAAGTGAAAAGGCTGCAGCCATACTTATAATAATATCTAAACTAAAACTACAACACGGAGAGAAAATAGCAGAGTCGTCACCCTGGCGCTGCAACTATTACTACTTGTTGTCCCTGCCAGTTTTGTTCTTCTGTGTCCCCCTGTCTGTAAACAGTATCCACAATCCACAAACCTGCTGCCAACTGACAAATTGAGACTGGAATTACTCCGAGTTCATCTCAATCTAGTTGTAGCACATAACACAAAAATTTTATGTATTTTACTGTAAAATAAATGTAGCAGACATACATATATTTTAAATAAGTAATTTAGATATGTTAAGGAAATAATAATAAATAATAAGGATGGTATTATTATGGAAGAGTATTGTTTGTTTTGTGTATTTTTAAAGGTCTCTTTTTTATGTATCTAAAGGGTGTCGTCTTCACAATTAAAGGCACTCCGACACTCTCCGTCTCTCTTTGTAAACTCACATGTTTTTTTTTTTTTTTATGTGTGGTCATTTTTGTGTCATACCTTCCTAACGCTATCGCTGTTCACCTTTTATTCGCCTGCCTTCAAGATTTCTCACTAGCGGTACCAGATTTAGACAAAAGCCTCACAACTACAACCTCGCAATCTACATGAATCTAAAAACATACTTTTTCCCCCACGTATTCAGTTTTGTTTTTAATATATTTTTTTTCTCAGACATTTTCTAAATTTTATTTTTTATTATTTTAGGCATAAGGCGTTTTATTTATTCTAACTTGATTAGCATGTCCAGGCTAATTTTTTTAGAAAGTCACTTTTTATTTACTTGGGACATCTCAGTCACTCTCAGTGTAAGCTGTAAGGACTACATATATTTTTAAAGTGAATGTTTTAGTTTTCTGAAATGAACTGGTGTAATTTGAAACGCTAGGGCTTGATATAGTTTGCGACCTCATCAGTTCTACATCAGGCTCTACTCACCTGTAGGCCTATGGGTTTTCTACGTTATCCTTTCAGACAAAATACCTTTATGTAAACATATGTTAAATCATAATATTTTAGGCAACATGCAGCTCAGAAATTTGAACAAGAATCGCGATTTCAAAAGCAGGATGTAAATAAATCAATCATGTGTCGCCTCAACATTTAAGACTGGCTGCAATGAATCTCTAACAGGATCTGTAAAATATCTCGGACTGCTGTTCATGACATTATCCCAGAGTATTTCAGGATTCTCGCCGGTGCTACAGAGCCTGTCCACTGTGCTGAGATTCTTCAGACTTATGTTAGAAGAAGAACGGAGCACTTATGGGTTACTACCCGTGTGCCATGATGTTGATCCGTTGTTCAAACCTTCAAACCTCAAACCTCTTGATGTTATCCTTCCACGTTTATGGCTGTCTACCGATTTCTCTATTGGCTTTGAACTTCCACTCCCATCAGGGGCGTTGACACAAAGACAGCATACTTGGTGTGGGGTTCTCACACACCTTGAATGACCACAGTCATCCTAGACATATGATCGACGTCTACCTTCGAAGTTGAAGTACATCTGCCCGAGACACGTACACAAAGAATTGCAAACAAATAAGTCAGTAAAACGGATGTACACGCAAAACTCAGGTCCTATTACAAAGCCAAAGTCCAAATGAACGAATAACCAGGACTTTCCGCCGGAATTCACAACCAGTGAGCAGAAAGAAAGAAAGAAAGAAAGAAAGAAAGAAAGAAAGAAAGAAAGAAAGAAAGAAAGAAAGAAAGAAAGAAAGAAAGAAAGAAAGAAAGAAAGAAAGAAAGAAAGAAAAAAAAAGAAAGAAAGAAAGAAAGAAAGAAAGAAAGAAAGAAAGAAAGAAAGAAAGAAAGAAAGAAAGAAAGAAAGAAAGAAAGAAAGAAAGAAAGAAAGAAAGAAAGAAAGAAAGAAAGAAAGAAAGAAAGAAAGAAAGAAAGAAAGAAAGAAAGAAAGAAAGAAAGAAAGAAAGAAAGAAAAAGACTTGAATGTTACTGCTGCCTTCCGCTGGCTTGAGAATCAGCTGTACACGCATGTCGTAATTGTAACTGACTCACATAACGTGCTGAGCAAGGTGGAGACAGGCATTCTCCGTTCAGACTTGCAAGCATCCCTTCAGAGGTCCCAGCTAGTTAGCGTCCTATGGGTATTTTCTCCAGGTCATGTAGTAGTAATTTTTCAAAAATATCCTGTTCAACCATCAGGGTTATAGTTGGGATATGTAGTGTTAACTGAGTTCTTAGAGCATATATTTGTAATTTTGACTACATATATCTTATAATTATTTGTATGACTTCTTCTTCTTCTCTTCCACCATTTACCTCAGCAAGATGTTGGGGGGAGAGGGGGATGTAATGATCGTTTGTGGACTTTTTTCAATGCATTGTATAAGTTGGTGTTCATTTCTGTTAGGTTGCTCCTGATTGTGTCATTCCATCTCTCGCGGGGTCTCCCCTTGCTTTGTGTTCATTATATTATTGGTACCAGGGCGTTCTCGTCAGGTGGCCCTACCATCTCATTTATATGACTGTTATTTAATTTGTATTGTTTTCCATTTTGTTTTGATTTGATGTGTGATTATGATAGAAATTGTATTATGAATAATTTGACAATCTTACTAATATTGTGTCATTAGCATAGTGGACATATTATTTCCTCTGTTTAAAATTATTGATTATTCTCCTCAATTTTATTTTTAGGGAAAACTTCAAAGATGCCAGAGACATTCGTTACACTTTTTTTTAAAAATATGGATTTTAGTCCTGGTAATAAATTGCTTGACACTTCGCCCGAAGCTCTCTGGGGGTTTTTATGTGCAAGTTTTTTATAGTCATAGGTAATTTACAGAGATGCATGTAGTCAGTGAATGGTTTCCTTTGGTTTTCATACTCCCTACACTCCAGAAAATAGTGCTCTATAGGAGCATTTCTCAAACTTTGTTCGTCGCGGCTCCCTTGTCAGGCAAATCTTTTATTCGCGGCACACCTACCCTTAAAGCGGTTTGAATACTTAGAAACAGAAGAAGAAAAAAAAACAGTGCAAATTTAATATTCATTTGTCTTTAATGCGATCTTCTTCTTCTTCTTCTTTGCTTTCACCAGCTGTAAACTCCGTCGGAAAGTTCTGGTTGTTCGTCCACTTTTGGACTGCAGTCCTGTTCCAGAACCTGAGTGTTGCGTGTGCATCCATTTTACAGATCTGACTCATTGGCATGCAGACTGCTGGTTCCTTGCCTCTCAGGCACGCACTCCGACTTCGAAGGAAGCTCCCAATTAGTCGACTCTTACGACATGCTTTTGGGTAGGCAGTGGGTCTATTCTTGTTTCCCCTTTAATAGGGCCCCGGAAACCCACACGGGTATCTTTAATGCGATGAATGAAGCTGTCTGGATACATTTTTCATTATTTCTTTTATGTTTATAGGAAGTTTAGTTAACTGTGACCTGAAATCACTTGAAGTTTTCTTCTGTATCTGTTTTTTTTTTAATGTAGGCGTACGTTGTGGTCCCAGTTCAAGGACCATTCTAATAACAGTGTTTTTGATTTAATCTCTAGAGTATGTCGGTATGTTGGTAAATGAACAGACCGATAGACTGACTAGTTCTGCTTCAGATGGTGATGAATTTTTGTATGACAAGCTAGATGTTGTAAGGGTCCTTTGGGAAAGAATGTTGACTGTTGCATTAAGAATCTACATCATATCACTCGGGACACTCCCATAAGCGCTCCATCCCCATCTCCAGCAGCAAACGAAGAGGTCCAACTCCGATAGCACTAGTAACTGTCTGACTGTATATCCGTCTCGCTTTTTCCTTGAGTGTTGAGCATCGGCCAGATCCCCTGGCAACTCCTCGCAGCGTCATTCTCTTCAGACCGTAATTATCTATTTGAAGATCTATTAGAATGAAATGAACAGGCATACACAGGTTATTACGGTCTAAGGAGGAGTTACCAGGGATCTGGCCGACTTTCAACACTCAAAGGAAAGGCGAGACGTATATATATATATATAGCCTGATTGTTAGTGGTGCCATCGGAATTTAATCTCTTTGCTTGCTGCTGAAGATGGGGACGGCGCGCTTATGGGAATGTCCTGAGTGCTGTGATGTCGACTCCTAATTAAACACTCAGATTAAAGATTTTATCATCATCATCATCATAAACCACGTCTGCCGTTAAGAGACCTGGGGAGGAGTAAATTTCGATCCAGTGCATGTTGGCTGCCACTGGCTATTGTCATGCCGTGAAGGCGTAGAGTGTCTTTAATGTTGTCGATCCATGTTTGCAGCTGCCTTCCTCTTGCTCTTGTAGCTGATCTTTTGAGATGTAGTGCTTGTGATGGTATTTGATCTTGCTGCATTCTAACGAGATGGCCAAACCACTTGATCTGCTGTTTCTCGATGAATCTAGTACAAGGTGTCGTTCCCACAATTTGCCTGATAGTTTCATTATTCACTCGATTTCGTACGGTTAGGTTGGTTGCTTTTCTCAGGCACCTCATCTCGCAGGTGGTGATTATGTGAATCAGCATTTAATACTATGTGAATAATACATGTATAGATAAATGCCTACGAGTAGAACAAGCAGGATTCAGAAAGGGCAGAGGAACAACTGAACACATCTTTGCAATACGTAACATTTTAGAACAATGCAATGAATGGCAGAGAAGTATATGCTTATAAATTTTGTGCACTTTGAGAAAGCTTTTGACAGCGTCCATAGAGACAGTCTATATAAAATTTACGACATTATGGAATTCCAGAAAAAATAGTCAACATGATTGTTCTCTTCTATAAAGACTTTTTCTGCAGTACAAAAAATTACAATACATCTTTCCCAGTAAAGACAGGTGTAAGACAGGGATTGTTATGTCATCTCTCCTCTTTAACCTTGTGATTGATTGGATACTAAAGAACACATTAGACAGGACATTGAGAGGCATACGATGGACTCCATTCACCATGCTTGAGGACCTTGATTTTGCAGATGATATAGCACTCCTATCACACAAACGTGAACATATACAAGAAAAAAGTAACATACTACACAGCACAGCAGAAATGGTGGTACTGAGAATAAATACAAAGAAAACTATGATCATGATAAGCAGTCCAAACCAACAACCAATGACCACAAATAACCAAACTCTTGAAAATGTAGAACATTTCACACATCTTTGCAGTGTGGTGTCTCTACTGGGAGGGACAGAGGAAGACATACAGTCACACCTGAACAAAGCTAGAGCTGCTTTTGGAAGGATGGGGCAAATCTGGAAATCCAACAGTTACTGCAGAGGAACAAAACTCCGACTCTACAAAAGATTCATTTTGCCAGTTCTTCTTTATGGAGCAGAATGCTGGAGAATGACCAAAAAGGATGTACACAAGCTGTCCACCTTTCACCACACATGTCTACGTAGAATTATCAAACACTAAACTACTTTAAGTCACAAACCAAGAAACTCTAGACAGTATGATAACCAAGAGAAGATGGAAAAGGCTTAGCCACGTTATGAGAATGAATCCTGATATACCTGCCAAAACAGCTCTCACATGGACACCAGAGGAAAAGAGAAAAAAAAGGGGCGCCCAAAAACAACATGGAGACGAACGATGGAAAGTGACCTGAGTGCGGCATCTTTGACATGGAAAACTGCACTAAAGATTGCACAGGACAGGAAAGCATGGAAAGTCCTCTCTGAAGCCTCATGTGCCACTAGGCATAACGAGAACTGGTGATGATGTACAAAACCAGCTTGAATCATGGCTTTATTTGTCGAGCTCTTCTCTGCCTGGAGGCCGCAACCATTGCATTGAGCAAAATGGCGGCAGCATCCCATGGTGATTCAAACCAAAATGAGACGATTTCATCACTTGTCTTTGGTTTGACTGAAATGTATGTCACCTGTTTTCTGTTTAAAAAGAAGAGAAAACCTGTCTAATAATTGTACAATAATCTTCTTCCTTTTCGAGTTCACAGGCTGTAAACTCCTGTGGAAAGTCCTGGACTGATTTATATGTTAATAACATTTGCTTAGCGTTGGGAGTAGACACATTTGATTTACCTTGTCATGTATCAATTCACCACTTCATTCAAAGAACTACATTCAGTTGAATGCGTAACAGGTTCGCATTTAAGATACTGATATCACAATCTTTCTGCTTCTTCTTCTTCTTCTTCTTCTTCACTTCCTCTTTTACCGCTGTGGGTGTCGAGGGAGATATAAGGTTCTGTTTCTAGCTCTTCTGGCTGCCTCGACCATAGGCACATCGTGCTTTTGTAGAGTTTCTCTGATGTTATCCTTCCATCTTGTTCTTGGTCTACCCCGTGCTCTACGTCCTTCTTCTCTTTCCATGTATGCTTTGTATGGTATGGTGTCACAAGGCATTCTCTCTAAGTGGGCAAACCATTTCACTTGCTGTCTTTGTATGTAATCCAGAATTGGTTCTGTGCCGACTTGTTCTCTTATGATCTCATTCCTGATCTTATCTCTTATGGTCACTCCTACAGCCCTTCTCAGACATCCCATTTCCGTGGTTACTAATTTTCTTTTATGGTTTGTTGTGAGTGACCATGTCTGGCACTGGTAGCACAGAGTTGGAATAAATATGCTTTGAATAAGATGTCTCTTTGTGCTGATTGGGATTGTCTTATGCTGTAAAAGGGGGGCTAGCTGTCCCAATACTTGGTTTGCTTTACTGCATCTAATGTTAATTTCTTTACCCAATTTCCCATCTTCGGTAAATGTAGTTCCCAGATATTTAAACTCAGATGCCTGTTTAAAGCCTTTGTATTCTATTGCTATGTTTAGATCTATCTTCTTTTTTCCTATTGACATTACTTCTGTCTTTTCAGTGTTGATTCTCATATTATTTGTTTTACATTCTTCATTCATGGATGTTAGATGTTGTTGCAATTTCATGGCTGTATCTGCTATCAAGGCCTGGTCTCTGCAAAGAGTAATTCGTTGATCCTACTAAGATCTTTATTCATGAATCTTTCTGCTACCTACTACAATCAGTTATTGTTTATGAAAAAATTATTAATTTTGATGTCTTAAGTATGAATTCTAGTATTTCAGTATATTATGTTATCTGAAAACCGTGTATGCGATTGAAGTTTGTTTGTTTGTATTCACCGGCTGTAAACTGTGGAGGAAATCTCAGTTATTCATCATATCTGAACTGTGTCCTTGTTCCAGGACTTGACTTTTGCGTGTACGTCCGTTTTACAGGCATATGCAGTATGTTGCTTCCTTGCCTAGCGGGTAGATGCATTTCGTCTTCGACGGAAGCATCGATCCTGACTCTAGAATGATTATAGCCCTTTGCCATTCACCAGAACTCTATATCAAACGAATTTGAAGCAATATTTTGTTTTTTAATAGGAGACGCGATAAGCAGACGTGATTCACTTTAAAATTAGAATACTCACCAAGAGAGACTCAGCAAGGTCAAGTGTTACCCGGTGCGGATGATTTCTTGTCATCAACACTACATGAGTCCTTTTCAGGGCTTTTGGTGGCGTGCAGTGCTAAGCTGTTTTATATAGCGCACATAACCTAGTCACAATTATAACCTAAAGCTTTCCCTTCAGGAACGCTCAATGATCATAACGATTTTTTTTTGAACAAAACAACTGAACGACGTTATTGCTGACGTGTTGGGGTGGACCTGATAAATGTTAGAGATTTTCTAGACACTGCACCTCTGGGAGCCAGATCATTATCCGCATTACACGACGAGGACGTGGGGCAGGAGTCTAGCTTAGGGTTCCGTAAAACTATCACATAGCCTGGTGGCGTCTTAGGTGAGTGTCTGAAGTTGAACACCATCTAGGACCGGACAGTGGACGATCAACATTCGATGACGCAAAAAAAATTTTACTATTCGAATGAAAATCCTACAGGTACACATTTAAGTAAAAGTCGTTCACCCGTAAGGTTATACTGAGGCCGCCGACTGTTAAAATTTAACATTAAGTCCAGTAGAGCATGGCATGTCACCGATGCAGTATCCCTTCTACCCCACACAACAGCATTGACATATACCTCACACAATAGCCTTGACAAATACCTCACACAATAGCTTTGACATATACCTCACACAACAGCCTTGACATATACTTCACACAACAGCCTTGACATATACCTTACACAACAGCATTGACATATATCTCACACAACGGCCTTGACATATACCTCACACAACGGCCTTGACATATACCTCACACAACAGCATTGACATATACCTCACACAACAGCCTTGACATATACCTTACACAATAGCCTTGACATATACCTCACACAACAGCATTGACATATACCTCACACAATAGCGTTGACATATACCTCACACGATAGCCTTGACATATACCTCACACAACAGCCTTAACATATACCTCACACAACAGCCTTGACATATACCTCATACGACAGCCTTGACATATACCTCACACAACAGCATTGACATATACCTCACACAACAGCCTTGAAATATACCTCACACAATAGGCTTCATATACCTCATACAATAGCCTTGACATATACCTCACACAACATCCTTGACATATACCTCATACAATAGCCTTGACATATACCTCACACGACAGCCTTGACATATACCTCACACAACAGCCTTGAAATATACCTCACACAACAGCATTGACATATACCTCACACAATAGCCTTGACATATACCATCGAAATGATCGCGCTACGGTTCAGATACAAAATTCATAGTTCTAATTACGCTGCTGCTGCTTCCAGTCAAGGAATATTTATTGAACTTATAACCAGCTCAAATGTAATAAATTCTCGTTTTTATTTTGTATTTTATTTTATTTATTTATTTATTCTTTTTTAAGACATATTTTATTTTGCCCCGTCTGCACAATATAGGTTGGCTGCAATGTATCAGCGCATCCAATTGTGTGTGTGTGTGTGTGTGTGTTTGTGTATATTACATTCTCTTCCTTGGCTCTCTTGCGTAGTTGGCTAAACCGGATTGGGCGGTGACCGGGTGACGAACTCCTTGTCACTCCCGGGGGTAGGCAGAAAAGCCACATTTTCTCCCAGATTTACGGTATTTACAATGGAATCAAGGCCGAAAGGTTGCGATATCCATAATACCGGGCCTAAGGGTTAACAACTCATGGCTTCTGGACACAAAAACAAACAACAAACAACTAAGCCGTTCGTCTCAGAAATATAACCCCCAATACTTAAGAATTGTGAAGCTTGTTCACTAACCTCTAATCCAAATAGCTGCACAGTCTCTATAAGTAAAGTTAAGTAAAGTTCCCTTTTCACGCCTTTCGGCGATTCGGGCATATGGGCAGAGCGTCCCATATTTTTACAGACCATCAGCACTCTGTTCCACATAATCAGTGTTCGGGAATGTGATGAATAATTACCTGATGTAGATATGATAAACGTGAAGGCTAGTGAGCAGGTTATTCATTCAATCAAGCAACGAGCATGTCATTAATTCAGACTGAGAGCCAACGAGTAGTCGTATGTTAGTTGATAATTCCGCGTATCTGAGAATTCGCTCTCACTAAATCAACCTACTGGCGGTTCCTCCTCCCTGTAGGTTATATAGTTGGAGCCAGTCGGTTTTTTGACCTAACATACTACTAAGAGGGGGCTGCGTGGTCTCGAGGCATAGTGTCCGACTCGAGTGCTAGAGGTTCCGGGTTCAATCCCAGGTAAGAGTTGGGATTTTTTAACGTGGACTTGGACTTCTAGCAATTCCCCCTTGGTCTCTGGGTAGTGAGATCGGACGCCCGTGTGCATTGTTGTGCACGTAAAGAAATCCTCTGGCAGTTGGAAATTCAAAAGAGTAGCCTAACGGAGCTGCCCGGTCAAAATTTCGAGTTAAAAAATGTACCCAAAGTAATTCAGGATCCTTGCCTGTACTACTGAGCCTGTGCACCGTACTGAGCTTCTTCGGACTCAGACTTCAGTTGGAAGAAAAACGAAGCACTTATAGGTTACCACTCTGTACGGCATATACGTGTGTCATGTTGTTGATCCGTGGTTCAAACCTCAAACTTCATATACTACTAAGCCAAACTACTAATAGTTTGCTTTCCTTTTTCAGAGAGCCATATGTTTATAGTCACATGATCAACGTCTATGGCTGCCTGTCCCTGGGGATGCTGTTTGCCGCCTGTGGAATATATGTGCATCTGGTTTCAAATATTGGAGAGGTAAAGTTTAAAAAAAAAAAAAAAACTCTTGTCAGATCAGTATTTCTATATAGAGCAAAAACACGGCGACTGCTCAAATGGTTACTAAACTACGAACCATTAACTAGCGCCTACACATAATAGAGGGAATTAAATGGTGTGATTCAATCACTAATTCCAATTCACTCCAATCCCGCTTGGAGGTAACGATTACACTAGAGAATGTGTGTTATAGTTTCCTCCTCGTCGCTTCACTGTGGAGAGTATGCGGCCGCAGATAGCCCCCGAGTTCTAGTAGCGAGTGAAGTGAGCGTTTTCTTCGTTATGTTAATACTTTTTAATAACCTTTACGCGCTCGGCGAAACGTGAATCGAGTGGCGTATTGGTAATGAGTAGTAAATAGTAACAATAAAAAGTAAAATAGTGATTGTTTTATTTTGCAATGGCAAGTGTAACGCCGCAGTTATAGCCGTTTCATGCACATCTCTCCACTGTATATTACTGTAACTGATTCTGCCCCAGTGTCTAAATTGTTCAACTGTATAACATTAAATTGTTGGTGTAAGATACGAACACCTTGGAACACACAATGCCGAAGTAATAGCGACCTGTGCGGAAACAGTTCATGTCGGTTGACTGGTTGTAATTCCTCTGGGAGACTGAGCCTTTAGTTCCAAGTTGTTTACATCAAGGTCCAGGTTTGTTCGGAGCAGTCTCAACAGCATATGGGCCCCTCTTACACCATTTGGGCGCCTTAATAGCATTATGCACCCCCTTAACAGAATTATGCAACCCCTTAACAGAATTATGAGCTCTACGCAAACCAATGTGCTGGGACCCCTGCGACAACCTATCACAGGAGTGAAAGTGTTATTCGTGGCAAGTCACTTGGTATACACACATGAGCATGGGACTCTATGCTCGTGGGGCCACAGGGCAAGTGCACAGCGGGCCCAGGCTTTGAGCTGGCACTGGGTTTGTCTAGCTGCTGACAATGTTATGGGTTTTCTTCACAGTACTCCTGACACGTCCATGGGTGCTTGTTTGTTGTTTGTTTTAGTATCCACAAGGCATGAGTTGTTAACCCTTAGGCTCGGTATTATGGATATCGCAACCTTTCGGTCTTGATTCCATTGTAAATACCGTAAATCTGGGAGAAAATGTGGCTTTTCTGCCAACCCCCGGGAGTGAACCCGGACCACAAGGAGTTCGTCACCCGGTCACCGCGCAATCCGGTTTGGCCAACTACGCTAGAGAGCCGGCGCCATGGGTGCTTAGGTGCTCCCTTCATCGTGTACTTCATGTCGGTTAATTTCGGTGTATTATTTACTTTAAGAGTGGAATTGGAGCCAGTTACTGCGGCCTTCCGCTGGCTTGAGAAAAGGTGACTATGACAGACTCACAAAGCATACTATGAAAGGGGGAGACAAGTATGTGCCGCACAGAGTGGCAGGCATCGTTTCAGATATCCCAGGTAGTTGGCAAATTTTAGATGCTTTTCTCGTGGGATGCAAAATTTTGGGGGATAGATAGGCATACCTTTTGTTTGGTTGTGCACCACTTGGTTGTCAATTGATTCATGATAAGCTAGAAAGAAATATGTCAACGCCATTAGGGGACGAGGATGATCACGGGATCTGGAACTATGCACTGTATGCTAAAGATGGAGACGGAGCACTTATACGAATGTCCCGAGTGCAGCGATATCGTTTCTGTACTCTTCTTCTTCGCGTTCACTAGCTGTAAACCCTGCGGAAAGTTCTTGTTATTTATCCACTTCCGGACTGCAGTCCTGTTCCAAAACATGAGTGTTGCCTGTGCATCCGTTTACAGATCTGACTCATGTTTATGCAGACTGCTGGTTCCTTACCTCTGAGGCAGAAGCTCTTCGACTTCGAAGGAAGCTCTGAATTAGTCGACTCTTACGACATGCTTTTGGGTACGCAGTGGGTCTATTCTTGCTTTCCCTATAATAGCGCCCTGGAACCCACACGGTAAGGTTTTTTACTCAACTCAACCAACATGATATGAAAAGGAATATATGAAAGCTCGTCACATCATATAGAACCAGTGAAAGCCCAACACATCATGTTTAACCAGTGACAGCCCAACACATCATGCCTAACCAGTGAAAGCCCAACATATCATGTCTAACCAGTGACAGCCCAACACATCATGTCTAACTAGTGAAAGCCCAACATATCATGTCTAACCAGTGACAGCCCAACACATCATGTCTAACCAGTGAAAGCCCAACACATCCTGTCTAACCAGTGACAGCCCAACACATCCTGTCTAACCAGTGACAGCCCAACACATCATGCCTAACCAGTGACAGCCCAACATATCATGTCTAACCAGTGAAAGCCCAACACATCATGTCTAACCAGTGAAAGCCCAACATATCATGTCTAACCAGTGACAGCCCAACACATCATGTCTAACCAGTGAAAGCCCAACATATCATGTCTAACCAGTGACAGCCCAACACATCATGTCTAACCAGTGAAAGCCCAACATATCATGTCTAACCAGTGAAAGCCCAACATATCATGTCTAACCAGTGACAGCCCAACACATCATGTCTAACCAGTGAAAGCCCAACATATCATGTCTAACCAGTGACAGCCCAACACATCATGTCTAACCAGTGAAAGCCCAACATATCATGTCTAACCAGTGACAGCCCAACACATCCTGTCTAACCAGTGACAGCCCAACAAATCATGTCTAACCAGTGACAGTCCAACACATCATGTCTAAACAGTGAAAGCCCAACATATCATGTCTAACCAGTGAAAGCCCAACATATCATGTCTAACCAGTGACAGCCCAACACATCATGTCTGACCAGTAAAAGCCCAACATTTAATGTCTAACCAGTAAAAGTCCAACACATCATGTCTAACCAGTGACAGCCCAACGCATCATGTCTGACCAGTGAAAGTCCAACACATCATATCTAACCAGTTTGAGTGAATCTGAGTTTCAAACCGCATACCTTTACCCAGGGCTTTTATTTCCTAGCAATACGCAACTGTAAGCAGTGCGGGCACATGTTTTATGAGTTTTCCTCAGGGCTACTGTAACCAACACTTTGTGGGGAGTACCATCACCATATTTCTGGACACTTTGTGAAGATGTAGCATCTTTGTTGCTAGAAGAAGAGGTTTGAGGTTTGAACAACGGATCAACATCATGGCACACCGGTAGTAACCAGTAAGTGCTCCGTTCTTCTTCTAACTAAAGTTGATCCGAAGAAGCTCAGCACAGTGCACAGGCTCTGTAGCACCGGCGAAGATCCTGAAATACTTTGGGTAGATTTTTAAATCAAAATTTTGCCCTTTGGGCTACTTTTTTCGATTTCCAACTGCCAAGGGAGTTTTTACGTGCGCAACAATGCACACGGGCGTTCGATCTCTCTACACAGAGACCAGGGTAAATTACTAGAAATACAAATCCACGTGAAAAAGTTCCAGCCTTTACCTGGGATTGAACCCGGAACCTCTAGCACTCGAGGTGGACACCATGCATGCAGACCACGCAGCCCCCTTGGTGCTAGAAGGGGAAAAGGCCACACCTTTACCTGTGCATTTTTTTTTTTTTTGCAGTGGTATATGGCCTGTACTGCAGCAGCTGTAGTCTTTGCTCTTGGCGTGGTCTTGACTTACCACAGCAGTGAGAATGTTGCTCAACGAATGGGGGCATTCAACGCTTTTACATTTTTCTCAGGTGAGTGTTCCACAAAAGCTAAGCGGGTTGACTTTCTTTTTCGTCGTTTTCTTCGCGTTTACCAGCTGTAAACTCCGACAGCATGTTCTGTTTGTTCATCCACAGATAATCTGTAGCCTTGTTGCGTGCACATCAATTTTACGGATGTGGTTTATATGTATGCAGACTGTTGGTTTCTTACCTGTCAGGCA
Organism: Candidula unifasciata; assembly: GCA_905116865.2. Classification (NCBI taxonomy): domain Eukaryota; kingdom Metazoa; phylum Mollusca; class Gastropoda; order Stylommatophora; family Geomitridae; genus Candidula; species Candidula unifasciata. Next base: position 609,578 of record CAJHNH020000668.1, read on the forward strand.
GACGAATTCCAACCTCGAAGGGAAATTCCCTAATTAGTCTCCTCCTAGGACAATCTTGTTAGAGGGCAGTGAGTCTCTTCTTGTTTCCGCCAAATCGGGGCTCCGGAACCCACACGAGGAGTACTAGGTAATATCCCAGGAATTAAAAGCAGGTAATTACCCGCCGACTGGTCTGTGAACCTATAAACTTACGTCATAGACCTAATGCACCACTTGGGGGTAGGGGGGTCCTTGACCTTTACAAAGCTAGAGCTGCTTTTGGAAGGATGAGGCAAATCTGGAAATCCAACAATTACTGCAGAGGAACAAAACTCCGACTCTACAAGAGCAACATTTTGCCAGTTCTTCTTTATGGAGCAGAATGCTGGAGAATGACCAAAAATGCTGCACACAAGCTGTCCACCTTCCACCACACATGTCTACGTAGAATTACCAAAATTTTCTGGCCAGATACAATCTCAAACACTAAACTACTTCAAGTCACACACCAAGGACAGTATAATAACCAAGAGAAGATCGAAATGGCTTGGTCACGTTATGAGAATGAATTCTGATATACCTGCCAAAACAGCTCTTACATGGATGCTAGCGGGAAAGAGAAAACAAGGGGCGATTAAAAACAACATGGAGACGAATGGTGGAAAGTGACCTGATTGTGCCATCTTTGACATGGAAAACTGCACTGAAGATTGCACAGGACAGGAAAGCATGGAAAGTCCTCTCTGAAGCCTCATGTGCCACTAGGCATAAAGAGAACTGATGATGATGACCATTACTGTATAGGTTGAGTTGAAATGTCATTGGCTGATGAGAATCGGTGTGAGAATCGGTGCTTTCTTTTGCACATATACCTTGGAACTGACACCCTTTGTTTCAACATCTTCAACAGGTGTTTCTTCTGGACCACTGATAGATCTTGCAGTGAGGA
>CAJHNH020000668.1:615505-893005 GCA_905116865.2 Candidula unifasciata
ATGGACTTCGTTTGGTGAGAACAGTCAGCTGTTTCAGCTGTCCTAGTACTTTACTCGTTTTAGGAACAAGATACCTGCTACTCATTTGTTGGGTTCTACTTACAATTTACATGTTTCTATGGTGAGAGGCAGAGGAAGCGCATAGTGTTCTTTGTAAAAGTGAATGGATGAATCTAAGTGCAACAAAGCCTGGTATATCTTCTTCTGTTTCATCATTTTTTTTTAAATAGGAAAGACGTAACTGCGTTGGGCCTGTTTACAGCATAGCTGCGACATCGGCGTCTGCTCCACATACTACTTTTGAATACTTTGAAGTACTGTGTGGGTGTCAGTTTATGTGTGTCGTAGTGTACTGCAGAGAACAGTAATAATATATCCCCAGTAAACAGTCTGTTTCTTTTTGTCCTTTAAACATCGATAAAATATATATCTCATAAATTGTTTGTTTTGCTGAAAAAAGGTGGGGAAGGGAGCATTGACAACATAACTCTTGCAAACTCTTTGTTGTGAAATACATTGACAATATAACTCTTGCAAACTCTTTGTTGTGAAATACATTAACAACATAAATAGTAAGTATCTAGCTTTATGAGGTGCTTTTTAGGTGTGTGTGTGTGTGGGGGGGGGGGGGGGAGCCTGAAGCCTCTGGCGTTAAGCCTCATTTACCCGGTCTCCCTCTGGCGTTAAGCCTCATTTATCCGGTCTCCCTCTGGCGTGAAGCCTCATATACCCGGTCTCCTACTGGCATAAAGCCTGATATACCCGGTCTCCCACTGGCATAAAGCCTCACATACCTGGTCTTCCTCTGGCGTGAAGCCTCGCATACCCGGTCTACAACTGGCGTGAAGGCTCACATACCCAGTTTTCCATCGGCGCGAAGCCTCGCATATCCGGTCACCCAATGGCGTGAAGCCTCATATACCCAGTCTCCAGTAAACGTGAAGTCCCACATACTTAGTCTCCCACTGGCGTGAAGCTTCATATACCCGGTCTCCCGCTGGCGTGAAGCTTCGTATGTCCCATCTCCCACTCCGAGAAAATGGATTTTTAATGTCGTTGTTGTAATGAACAATGGTAACATAATATAAGCCTTGTAGACTTGTTGGAAACATACAGCTTGTAAACTGTGACTTCTCAACCATTTGCCAGGCACTGTGTGACTCTGTTTCTGGATGGGTTTCATATCTTCAAACTGATCCTGATTCTGTTAGCTAATCGAGTAAGTAAAGGCGTCAGATGTGCTGATCCTTCGGCTTGAGAGTTTTCAGGGCATTGGAGAAGTTGAACTGGCTTGAATGTTATCTGGGCATCAGAGGTGTCAAACTTGTGTGATTCGAGTGTTGTCAGGGCATCACAGATGTTCAACTTGTGACTTAAGTGTTGTCAGGGCATCACAGATGTTCAATTTGTATCTTAAGTGTTGTCAGGGCATCACAGATGTTGAACTTGTGGCTTGAGTGTTATCAGGGCATAAGAGATGTTGAACTTGTGGCTTGAGTATTGTCTGGGCATCACAGATGTTGAACTTGTGGCTTGAGTATTGTCTGGGCATCGCAGATGTTGAACTTGTGGCTTGAGAATTGTCTGGGCATCGCAGATGTTGAACTTGGGGCTTGAGTATTGTCTGGGCATCAGAGATGTTAAACTTGTGACTTGAGTATTGTCTGGGCATCAGAGGGTTAAACTTGTGGCTTGAGTATTGTCTGGGCATCAGAGGGTTGAACTTGTGGCTTGAGTATTGTCTGGGCATCAGAGGGTTGAACTTGTGGCTTGAGTATTGTCTGGGCATCAGAGGGTTGAACTGGTGGCTTGAGTATTGTCTGGGCATCAGAGGGTTGAACTTGTGGCTTGAGTATTGTCTGGGCATCAGAGGGTTGAACTTGTGGCTTGAGTATTGTCTGGGCATCAGAGGGTTGAACTTGTGGCTTGAGTATTGTCTGGGCATCAGAGGGTTGAACTTGTGGCTTGAGTATTGTCTGGGCATCAGAGGGTTGAACTTGTGGCTTGAGTATTGTCTGGGCATCAGAGGGTTGAACTTGTGGCTTGAGTATTGTCTGGGCATCAGAGGGTTGAACTTGTGGCTTGAGTATTGTCTGGGCATCAGAGGGTTGAACTTGTGTTACTCGAGTGTTGTCAGAGGAGCTGTTGTGATTGTTGTGGTCTGATATTGTTGTCAGAGCAGCTGTTGTGGTCTGATATTGTTGTCAGAGCAGCTGTTGTGGTCTGATATTGTTGTCAGAGCAGCTGTTGTGGTCTGATATTGTTGTCAGAGGAGCTCTTGTGGTCTGATATTGTTGTCAGAGCAGCTGTTGTGGTCTGATATTGTTGTCAGAGCAGCTGTTGTGGTCTGATATTGTTGTCAGAGCAGCTGTTGTGGTCTGATATTGTTGTCAGAGCAGCTGTTGTGGTCTGATATTGTTATCAGAGCAGCTGTTATGGCCTGATATTGTTGTCAGAGCAGCTGTTGTGGCCTGATATTGTTGTCAGAGCAGCTGTTGTGGTCTGATATTGTTGTCATAGCAGCTTTTGTGGTCTGATTTTGTTGTCAGAGCAGCTGTTGTGGTCTGATATTGTTGTCAGAGCAGCTGTTGTGGTCTGATATTGTTATCAGAGCAGCTGTTATGGTCTGATATTGTTGTCAGAGCAGCTGTTATGGTCTGATATTGTTGTCAGAGCAGCTGTTGTGGCCTGATATTATTGTCAGAGCAGCTGTTGTGGCCTGATATTGTTGTCAGAGCAGCTAGTGTGATTGCTGTTGTCCGCTTTTGTTGTCGAGGCAACTGTTTTGATTGTTGTGGTATGATATTGTTGTCGGGAAATCTATTGAGATTGTTATGGACTTAGATTGTAGTCAGTGATATTGTTGAAGTCTAAGATTGTTGTCAGGGATATTGTTGAAGCCTAAGATTGTTGTCAGGGCAACTGATATGTTTCATGTTTTCATCGTTAATAAGGCTAAAAGAAAATCTAAAATTAGCAGTCTGTTTCTATGCTTCTCAGTCTAATACCTGTCTTGCCTTATTTTAATGAATATTTGTGTTCTTTTTTCCCCCTCTCATCGCAGAAGCCTAGTCTGACAAGTGCATAAGTTATTTAACGTGAGTATCAGGAGAAGACTTTCTGCATATCTTGGGGAGATTAGTTCTGTGTATCAATGCTGCGGAAAGACGACACAAGCTGACTGTCTGCTGTATGGAGTACAGAAAACTGTAGGCAGCTTCTGTGTATATTTTGTTGGTAAAATTGATGTATGATCAGTAAGATATTGTAAGGCCCTTTAAGAACGAGTGAACAGATAGATCAATACTGTCTGATGAGAATGGAGCATCGAGGAGTTACCAGGGGATCTGGCCGACGCTCAATACCCAGGGGAAGGATGAGACGGATATTCAATCAGACGGTTACTGGTACCATCGGAATTGGAACTCTTTGCTCGCTGCTGAATATGGGCACTTATGGGCGTGTCCCGAGTGCTGTGATGTCGATTCAACATTCATGTGTGTGTCCTTTGTGTATCCTTAGACAGTTTGTTAGTTTAAAGAAAATATAAATAATTATCTGCCTTGAGCTGAGGGGAGATAACCGACATCAGAGCATTGTGAACATTCCTATGAAGCCCCGTCTCTGCCTTCGACAGCCAGTGAAAGGTTCCCAGTGCTGAAGGCACCAGTAGTACTTTGATTACATGTCCGTCTTTGCTCTGAGTGTAGAGCGTAGTTCAGATCCCATTGTCACTCTCCGCGGCACGATTCTCTCCACACCGCAATGGTCTATTCGCGATTCGGCCTCATTCACTTTCTCTCAAAGGTCGCTGACCACGGCTAGCTTGTCATGCATCAGTTCACCGTCCAGACGTGCAGCACGGGCCAGTCTGTCTGACTGTTAATTTCCCAGTACACCCGGGTGCCTGGGTAAAAGATCGAAATGACGTTAACCACTAATGATTCACAGATCTTTACATATTCTCTAAGTCAGAGGTTCTCAAACTTTTTTCGCCGCGGCACCCTTGTCGGACAACAAAAGATTTCGCGACACACCTACCCTTATTGCAGTTTGAATACGTAGGGGGGAAAATACAAGAAAAAAAAAACTGTCGACATTTAATGTTCAGTTGAATCGCATTAACGATGAATAAAACTGTTTAGATGAATTTTTCATTTTTTTTTAATGTAAGCGTACGTTGAGAATGCACTGTAGCCTTGCCGATAGTATTCTCTTATAAACACACTTGCTTTCAGGACTTTTCTTGGCTTCCTTCGGGGTATTTCTGCGTTAAACTGTCGTCTTCGCTGATTTCAAGCAGATTTGGTAAAATTCTTGATTATTGCAGCGGCACTCCTGGCATACGCTTGCAGCACCCAGTTTGAGAACCTCTGCGCTAAGCTGGAGTGTTTGTTATGAGGTCGGGTTATTTATTCATTTCCTATCCTTCGCGCCTTTCTAAAATTACTCGGAAGTCTAACCTGTAGCCATCAGTATCTGTCATCGTATAGGGATTCGCTTGGACGTTCTTGTTTTCTCAATCCATGTAAGCGGTGTGCGCTTTAACTAGCATGCAGCAAACATCAACCTATTAAAAGGCAACTTCAGTTTTCAAAACTTATCAATTCTTTGTAGTGAAGAAAACTTTTCCAATTAAAATTAGATTGATAAATCTCTAATCTTCTTCTTCTTCTTCTTCTTCTTCTTCTTCTTCTTCTTCTTCTTCTTCTTCTTCTTCTTCTTCTTCTTCTTCTTCTTCTTCTTCTTCTTCTTCTTCTTCTTCTTCGTCGTCGTCTTCTTCTTCTTCTTTTTTTTCTTCTTCTTTTTTCTTCTTCTTCTTCTTCTTCTTCTTCTTCTTCTTCTTCTTCAGCATTCCGAGCCCTTGAGTTTCGTTGCTGCAGATATCGGCCGCCTCCATTCATCTCTCTGGTTGGCCTTCTCTTTCCAGTTGGTGACACCAAGTGTTTACAGGTCTGTCTGGATGTTATCTCTCCTTCGTCTGCTTGGTCTACCCCGTGGTCTATGACCATTCAGCTCCTTGTGTATACAGTTTTTATCTCTCTGTCATCTGACATTCTTTTAGTATGCCCCAACCATTTCAGTCTATTACCTCTCATGATGCCAGTAATCAGTGGTGATTTAAACAGATTATGAATTTCGTTGTAGCCCTCCATTCACCGCTGTTTGCATCTTTGATCTGTCCAAAGATTCGTCGTAAGACTGTTTTTGAAAACCTGTAATAAGGCTTCATTTCTTTTAGTTGTACTCCAAGTTTCAGAGCCATATAAAACGACTGGTCTTATCAAAGTTTTATATATTTTGATCTTGGTGTTGCCAGACAGTCACTTTGACTTTAGCACATATTGAAGGGTATAGTATACTTTATTTCCAGATTGTATTATAGATCGTATTTCTTCTCTCAGCATGTTGGAGCAGTTGAAGTTTGCACCCAAGTACTAATATGTTTCCGTTCGTTTGATTTTCATATTATCGACTTATTATCTCTAATATTAATTATACTAATTTTTTTAAATACACAATGTACAGTCATCAAACGACACTGGTATTTTGTTTTATTTCAGTTTTCTGAAAAAAAAAAGTCACGATCTTTGCCAGTTTATATATGATGTGACTAGTTTGATGATTTTATTTCTGTTTCTTCTTCTTCCTTGTCCGACTGAGTGATGTACTTGTTATGCCTGATTAGAAGATTGCTGCGATATTTGCCCCTGTCGGCCGACACATTTGACTTCATAGGGCATTTGTTGTCTGGGTCGTCCTTCCTGGTTGGTTTCGTGTGATAATGCGTACGCTTTATTGTTGTGAATGTAAAGGTGAGAGGATCGACTTCCGGGTTTTATCCAATATAGTGAATCTCTCCACAGAACAGCTATCTGCCTGTCGAGCATCGCAAAGCGCACGACCTCCAAAGCTCCAGCGACAGTCCCCATGACCCTCCGTAAAAACTGCACTGGTGAAATGAACGGCGCCGCCGTGAAACCAACCCACGACTTTCAAAGCGCAAGGCAGACGGCCTGACCACTTCGCCACGGATACTCCATCATTGTTGTGTCGTCGTCTTTGCTTTATGTCCCTCAGAAGCCTCCTTCCCCCAGTGTACCCTTAAAGGACAACAACGTGTACCCTTGTCGGTCCTCAGTGGAAAGCAGGAACAGAGCTAGTGTGTTCCCCACCTTTAGTGGAGTCTTCTATTAATCATCATTATCATCAAGTGTTTTGCCAGCTGGCGTAGGCGTTCATGCGTCGCCACAGATGTCGGCCTTTGGTGTTCTTGAACTATTCTACTGATGACATTCCTCTATGCCATCCATCATAATTTCTCTTGGTCTTCCTCTGCCTCTTCTTCCAGTAATCTTTCCAATGGTCATGATATTTTCTAGTGCTCCTTTTCTTATTATATGAAAAAAGAACTCTTGTCTCTTTTCTTTAGCTATTTCCAGGCATTCAATGTTGGTTATTCTATTATTGAAGAACCGATACATGGCGCTCTGGTATGAGACTTAGCCAAAGAATCAGCATGCCTTGCTTTTTGGCCTCTAAGCCTCAGTTCCGTAGTATGGGCCTCCCACCCGTTACTGGCTAGGTCTGTGTGGATCGGTAGGAAGCCTGCACCTACAGGGGACCACTTGATTCCCCACCAGCTCATGTTAGGTCAAAATTCTGGCTCGTTATACATGGCGCATGGCGAGGTCATGGCGGCGGCAATATTTTATGAGGCTATAGACACTTGGCTGCGTGGTCTCAAGGCATGGTGTCCGCCTCGAGTGCTAGAGGTTCCGGGTTCAATTCCCGGTAAGGGCTGGGATTTGTTCATTTGGACTTGGACTTCAAGTAATTCTCCCTGGTCTCTGGGTAGTGAGATCGGATGCCCATATGCATTGTTGCGCACGTAAAGAAATCCATTGGCAGTTGGAAATCGAAAAGAGTAGCCCATAGGGCAAAATTTGGATTTTAAAATCTACCCAAAGTATTTCAGGACCCTCGCCGGTGCTACAGAGCCTGTGCACTGTGCTGGGCTTCTTCGGACTCAGACTTTAGTTAGAAAAAGAACGGAGCACTTATGGGCTGCTACCCGTGTGCCATGATGTTGTTCTGATGTTCAAACTTCAGACTTCAAACACACACTTGGTCAGGGCCTTGTTGTGTTTGTCTTTGTATATGGCTCTGACTGTGTGTATAACATGTGTTATATAACCTCCCTTGTTCTACGTCCGCAGCAGCGGACCATTGTATATGGTTTAGGGATGCTAACCCCCGTTAAAGACTCAGCTGGAGAAACCGGAATACATACAGAATGAGACATTGCGAACTATTCTGGGATCTTGGCTATGCAAGCCATTGTTGACACACATGGTTTAATGCGAGCTGTGTTTTATCTTAGAGTTGCGAGAGATAATGAAAATATCCTTAATAGAGAATTAGACATTGTGATTAATGACAGACTAAAGAGGGACAGATCCCTGATGGCCCACACTGAGCTTGGTCGAGTGGAAGAATGGGTCAAGGTACAGAAAGGGCATAGAGGAGAGCTGCACACAGTGATGATTACCTAGGGATGAGAATGCAGGAAACGGGCCGTGTGACGTGAAGACGCTGTTCAGTATCTGACAGAGGACAACTCTAGGCCAGGAGATGTGATTGTATACATTAATGTGTTTGGGCTGAAAGAGTGGATGTGGCTTGATTGCAAAAACATGAGGGAGAATGATGTCTGGTAAGAACTTGGCATAAGGCATTATCTCATCCAGCATAAGAATGGAAGTTGAGCCGGTAATTGCGGCACTCTGATGCACGCAGACACTTTCAGCCCCTCATATTGCTTTTATTATTTTCTTCACTTGCGACTAATGTAACTTGTAAAGTTGCCGAGCTGTTAAGCGGGTATGTGACGTCGCTCCTACGTGCGCAAGGAACGAGTGAAACGTAAGGAGCTGTTGCCTCTCCGCCCAGCTGTCTGGCTTGTTCTTAACATTACATGCAACATCCCAGAACCCAACAGATCTTCAAATGCAGATACTTATTTGTTAATGAGTTTTGCTGTTGTTTCTTGTTTGTTTTTATTGATAGTATGTTGGTCTTTCTTGTTTTGTTTTTGGGTGTGTTTTTATTGTTTGTTAACTGGCAGTGTGTTGATGTGTCTCGTAAGCATGTTGTTTATTGAAGGATGAGGTCATCATCTTCATCTTCTTCTTCTACCACCACCACCACCACTAATACTACTATTACTCCTCCTCCTCCTCCCCTACCTCTTTATTTTCTTCAATTACTCCTCCATCTCCTTCTCATTTTCTTTAGGTCGACCCAGCCTAAAATAGGTTCCGGGATGGCTGTCATGTGGAAGTAAAGACGGCCGGCATAATGCTGACCACATTACCCACCAAGTGCCGATTGGTGTGTAAAATATAGGTGCTCTTCCCATGTGCCCATTGTGCCTAAAGGTGTGAAAAGGGATCTTTATTTTACTAATATGCATATGTATTTGTCATACCGATGTGTTCATTACTTAAAAAATAAACACCACAGAGTGACACAATAATGCCGATTGTAGTCGTTGGAATTCAAGGGGACAATTATATTTAGATTCACCAATAAGTACATAGCGAACTTGTTAAAAGATATGATGAATACAAACGAAACAAAAACCAAATCCGCTACACATTTGGTAGAAGAGTGTTCAATGAATGCATACAGGAAAGAAATAAAAACATTAACGAAACAAACTTGCAAGTAAAACACATTTTCAGTATCGCCTGGGATCTACCAGCGGATTTTCCCAGGTAAGAACTGATCGATGAGTTCCTGGTAATACTGTGTCAGCTCTTCCACGTCTGGCAAATCAGGGCTTTTTGTGTAGAGGTCAAATTTGTTGAACTCTTTAATCCAAGGGATCATTTCATTGTCCTTGTCGTTGGTCAGGTGGGAGTAGGCCCCAGAGGTGTGGTAGGGGTAGAAGGAGTGAAACCTGATCATGTACAAGGCTTCGTCTGGCAGCGCATGGTGGTTGCCCTGTGGGACAAAGAAGGTAAGAAAACACTGCACCAGAGCTCTCAAAATTATCCATGTTGGTGACACTGTTTTTTACATAAACATAATTACGTGACACAGTAATTTAGTCTGCTAGCCAACCAGAAGTTTAAACCCATATTTAATTTATATTACCCATATTAATTCCGCGACCCTTTAATACAGTTCCTCATGTTTTGGCGACCACCAACCATACAATTATTTTAGTCGCTACTTCATAACTTCTATAAATTTTTTTTTTGGGGGGGGGGGGGGGGGGGGCAATGGTCTTTGGCGAATCGGTAATCTTAACGCAAATCTCCCCAAACAGAGTTAGCCCTGCCTATATACACACTAGGTCACTTTTGATTGGTAGTTCCCGAGCCTAGTCACTTTCGCATAAGGTTACCGGTGTTGTATATTTCAGTACGCCAGCGCTTTTAACGCTCTAAAAACATGGAGCACTGGCCCTAACACAACCTCCCTACGAAAGTGCTGCAACCTATGTCACGGGCATTCTCTTTCTCGGAATGAAAACGTGAATGGAAGACAACACGGAAAGCAAACAATAGAGCGGGATACACCCGTAACCTTCAGCAAAGTCGACCAGCCTAACAAACTGTGAATAAAAAATGACCTAGTGTGTAATGGGCGCGGCTACTCTATTTGGGGAGATTTGCTTAATACTCACCTATGACCAATGTGAAAGGGTTGTTCGAACCAAATAAGGGTAGCGACCCATAGGTTGAGAATTGCTGGTATAGAGGTACTGCTGATGTCCCTCCCCAACCCACGACTAGAGACACTTACCGCTAGGACCCTGTAGAGATACTCGTCGTGCCCCCACGACATGAGCACATTGTCGAGGCCACAGTTGGGCGAGTACATCCCATACTTGGTGTTGTAGCGGGGATCATTGACATCGGGGTTCTTGCTAAAGCTTTCTACACCGAACACGATGCTGGGGTCGGGGGCACATCCCACAACAAAAGTGTCTCCAACAGTGGCCCACTGGGGCTCACCCCACAGATGCATGATCTTTCCGATGTCATGGATGAGTCCTGTTAGCTGTTGAAAAAACAAATGCATAATATAAAGGAATCGTATTCTATGTTATTGTTTAAAGAAAAAAGTTAGCTGTCGTTCCTTACAGAACGAAAGTTAGCATAAAGCAAGGGTGGGCAGCATCCTGCTGTGGACTTTATAAGGCCAGGGAAAACACTTGGCCTGGCACAGCCAAGAAACCACAATTAAAAGTTTCATAAGAAATTGCTATTTCGTTTCATAAAGTTGATAATTTTATTTGGCCTCTGTATGATGTGACAAATAAATATATCCACATCGGCTTGGCAGACACAACTTTCCTCTGGCCCAAGTTATAAAACAACGACTCCCCAACTCATCAATTGTTGTTATCTTGTCATGTTGTTATAGCTACATTGCAGCTAATTTATTTTTCCTTCTCTTCTCCTTTTGTTTACCTGGACTAAGTTGTATATATCAATAGTTCGGTTTCTTGTCTTGAATACATTTCACTGTCGCTTTTTAGTTCATTCGGTGATTCGTAGAGTTTATATTCTACTGTTGTTCTGTCTGGACAAAGATGTTTGCCTTTAATGTGCAGTCCTGGAGTACATTTTGCAACTTTTCACGTGTTTATAAATGTAATAAGTGGTGTTTATATTTCTCGTTGTCTAGGTGGTGCCCATGCGTGTGTCGTGAATGTTCTTCTCACACACTTCACATTACATAACTGGTACAAGCCGACACCTATGTAAGCTTACGAGACATACGTTTATTGGCATATTGACACTTACAGTAAAGTCCAGTTGTTGTCCTAATCACAGCTCTCGCACACCAATTCACGCAACCTTCAACGAGCAGTTTCTTCAAGCATTCACTGACCAAAGTCGGCTCGCATCAGTTCAGTTGAGGTTCTGGCCATTAAACAGACTGGCATGGTCGATCTTGGCTTCACACTTCGTCGTCAGGGTCTCCTTTCTCAACAAGCACTCTTACCTTGACATTCTCACGTTCAGTCGCACATTCTCTCGCCCCAACAGGTCGACACAAACTAAACTTGATCAGAATCAAGACTGACTTATACCACGGGTTAGTTTCACTTGGCAACACGTGGTGGTCCTTTACTTTCACGTGGCGACCTTTGGTCGCGTTGTCGTGATACCCGTGATAACTAATGGTCATCACCTATCTCAAGATCCTCGTTTAATCCGAGGATCTGGAATATCTCGGTGTTTCAGGTTAGCTTTGGGCCTCCCCTCCCCCCCCCCCCCCCCCAACCTTACTAATCTGGATGAAAATACCCCCCATTACATAGGGAACAGAAAAGAAGAAGAAGATGATGATGATGATGATAATGATAAAGGGCGAGGAGGAGGAGTGAAAAACGTAGAAGAAGATGCAGGAGGAGAAGAAGAGGAAGAAGAAGTAAGTAAAGGCGAAGAGCAGGAGGAAGAAGATGATGAAGGAGTAGAAGGAGGAAAGTAGACTCAAGCCAAAGAAAACAAGACAACGTGAACAGGTTTTAGTTACCTGGAACCAGGGTTTGTCTGGGTGCACTTTGCGGATGCCTTCTGCTGTCTGGAATGCGTGGAAGGAGTTTGGTAAATCAATGTCAGGGTCGCTCTCATCGACCAGCTCATTCAGCTTCTGGAGAATCTCCATAACAGTCATCTCAGCATGGTCAAACTTGAGGTAGTGCTTCATGCGATCCTGCAGATAAGAACGACAGGAATACGTTCAAATCAAATATTAGGCAAAATACTACTCGTCAGAAGTCAACGGCGACTCAGAAAAACCTTTGTTTTAACCCTAAAATAAATCTGATATGAACGAAATATCAGTGAAAACGGCATTTATTGAATACCAAACTGACATGTCACATAAAGAAATAGAAACACACACTCAAACGCAACGCATTAAGAGCGCATACTGTCTGTTGCTAATTCCTGAAGCATGTTCATTGAGTCTGATACAATTACTGCATGTGTGGCTGTTTGTTCTGCTGCCCACGCTAGTGCTCTAGAAGCAGCGGGGATCTCCAGGACATGCTTGACGTAGTTGCCTGGTTTTCTCCGTTGTCTTTTTTGTTGTTTTCCCTCCCCATCCTTTGTGCTGCGTGTGCCCATGCTGACCTTGATCGATGCTTCACTGATCCATCTGCGTAGAAGATTATGTCTTCTGGGCATGAATGCTGATTTGTCAGTGCCCCCACCTCTGTGTCTACGGCCTCAGGAATCTAATCCCCGCAGTATCTCCCCAGTTGGACGACAACCTTAAAGATGCCCTGTGTGTCTACTGGTGTATTCGTCCATTCTTTTCCGTGACTGATCTCGTCTAGGTCACAAACCTGATGATTAAATCTTCAACCTTAGTCATTCAAGAGCGTCCTCTTTTGAGATGCATTCTTTCTCTGTCGTGTATAGCTTTGTGCACTGGATGGTTAACTTCTGCCAAAAGCCTCATACACGCCTTGACCTCTGTCAGTTAGCTATCGTCGGCAAACCCGGGTCATACCACATGGCATGGCGGCAGATGTCTTTGGTGCAGCCGAGTATGAGTCTCATGGCCTCATTTTATACTCGGTCCAGTCTTTCTAGCTGGTAATGTAGAGTGGGATCCTGCCGTGTCTGTAGAAGCCTCCCCAGACCATGACGGAACCCATACCATAATGATCCATCTGCTGGAGACAGGCATGCTCCGTGCAGAGTGGCAAGCATCACTTCAAAGGTCCCGGATAGTTAGCATCCTTTGAATATTTTCTCCGGGGTGTGCAGGTGTGGTAAGTAATGAGCAGGCAGACAGACTGGCCAGTACTGCACCTCTTGGTGGTCAACTCATGTATGACAAGCTAGATTTTGCGAGTGTCCTTTGGGAGCGAGTGAACAGTGCTGAGGAACAAATAGATCATTACAGTCTGAGGAGAATGGCACTGTGAAGAGTTACAAGGGGATCTGGCCGACGCTCGACACTCAGGGAAAAGGCGAGGCGGATATACAATCAGTTACTGGTACCATCGGAATTTTAACTCTTGGCTTGCTGTTGAAGATGGGGACGGAGCGCTTATGGAGGTGTCCTGGGTGCTGTGATGTCGATACTTAAGTCAATATTCAACATTTTTTATTCCACCGACGTCATCAGTAAAGGGCTCTCCTATTGTTTTGCAAACAGAAAAGGGAGATTTATCAAAGAATAGGGCCTGACTCCACTGTTGCCTTGTCCGTCGGCTGTGCTGGCGACACCAGTCAACACGGGTTCTGAGATGATAAGGAATAAGAACGCTTCTGACTTAAGGACGTCGCGCAGCCATCCCAGATTCGTACATACGTCTACAAGTGGTGCTTTAACTGACATTAACGTTGACGGGGTGTCTCAGCTGACATCTTAGAGTGGAACAAGTCACTGTACGATGGTACAGGGCTGACAGCAAGATGTCTTTGTCTGTCTTTCACTACCTCCATAAGAATCGTTTTGCAGTCGATCTCTCCCTAGTGTCTGTGTCAGTGCTGGCATTTTTCAGGTCTTATTTGCGTTTGTCCTTATAGCATAGCTTTTCCCTCCACCAATTCACTATAAGGAGATTCTTTGTAGTTCGACTGCGGGAGACACGTCCCAACTAGCGCACAGCGCCAGCGTGTTTGCTTCAGTGGAAAGTAGGGTTCATTGTTGTAGTTACCAGCTCTTTGAGCAGGGCTGCCAATGATGGGGTTTTACCCTCAGATCTAGGTTTTTATTCGTCGCCTTGGGTTCAAATTGTTAAATCTTGTTTTGTTTTTTGTTAAATATATCTTTATATAAAATTGGGTACATTATTCCTTTCGTAACAGTAAAATGTGTACTTTTTAATAATCTGGGGATGTGTTTTTTTTCTTATGTATTGCTTGGGTTTTTTGTTTAGCTTAGATGGGTTTTTCAAAAAAATCTCTTTGGCAGCCCTGCTTCTGTACACATTCGTCAGGGCAAAGATTCGCCATATATCAAGAATGCGTCTCATTACTACATCTGGGTTTTTTTTTTCTACTACTACTAACTGCTGCTGTCACTACTGCTACTATTACTGCCTCTACTGCTGATGCTTATACTACTACTACTACTGCTTATTCTAGAGTTACAAATAATTTTACTATTGCTGCTACTACTGCTGCTTCCACCACCACCACCGCTGCTGCTGCTGCTTCTTTATTTTCTACTACTACTTTTACTGCTGCTGCTACTCCTCTGTAAACGTTAGTTGCATATCCTTTACATGACGTTGCAAGACCAAACCCAACAGCCCCTGGCTGTTGTGTGGTTTTTCTAGGCAAATGTACGTCCAGTAGTTTGCCATTGTTTCCTGGGCGGTCGGCTTTCTTGATACCAATGTCGAAACCAACGCAAGGTGCATGGCCCGCAGCTGGGATCGAACCCGGCATCCCAGCATTACGAAACGTTCGCATCCACTTAGCCACATAGCCGACACTCCTCTGTGTATTGTTGTCATATTTGGATCAGCAGAGCATGTAATTCAGGGCGCTTTGAGGACAGACAGACAGACGAACAGACAGACAAATTACCTGTACAAATGCCACAGTTTGGTTGGTATGCATGAGATCGTAGGTCCTCTTGACTTTGTCCGACACGGAATGAATGCGAAAGTCCCTGAAAGACTTGGGGTCACGCACTTCCGGTCGGTATTCAGATGGATCCGTGAGGACTAGTTTGCTCTGTGGGATTACTGCTGTTGACCCCGCCATGGTGTCAGAGTTCAAGACTCAGGGAACAGAAAGAAGACCTTGAGGAGGAAAGACCAAAACAATAAACATAAACAGCTGGCGGGGTTTTTTGGCATTCGAGAAAATAAATTTTCCGTGCTGCAGAATATTAATATTCAAATCGATTTGGAAAATGGAAGTTGCTGAACAAGGTTGAACAACGGATCAACATCATAACACACGGGTAGTAACCCATAAGTGTCCCGTTCTTTTTCTAACTCAAGTCTGAGTCTGAAGGAGCTCAGCACAATGCACAGGCTCTGTAGCACCGGCGAGAATCTTGAAATAC
This sequence comes from Candidula unifasciata, assembly GCA_905116865.2. Taxonomy (NCBI): domain Eukaryota; kingdom Metazoa; phylum Mollusca; class Gastropoda; order Stylommatophora; family Geomitridae; genus Candidula; species Candidula unifasciata. Next base: position 630,572 of record CAJHNH020000668.1, read on the forward strand.
TTTGGGTTGATTGTTAACTCCAAATTTGTGTCTGGACAGCGCCGTTAGGCAAATGGATCTTAACTAAATGGCATTTGTGTAGATACTTTACATAGTATCCTACTACTAGCGCTGCTGCTACTACTGTTATTGCTAGAACTGCTACTTCTTCTTCTTCGCCTCCTCCATCTTGTCGTCTGCTTCTCCTTCCCCTTCTTCTTCTTCTTCTTCTTCTTCTTCTTCTTCTTCTTCTTCTTCTTCTTCTTCTTCTTCCTCTTCTTCTTCTTCTTCTTCTTCTTCTTCTTCTTCTTCTTCTTCTTCTTCTTCTTCTTCTTCTTCTTCTTCTTGTTCTGCTTCTGCTTCTTCTTCTTCTTCTTCTTCTTCTTCTTCTGCTTACTCATTTTCACGTGAAGGTAATACTGCAGCTTTTTGAATAGCAGAAAGTTACGGCTGTTGCCTATTTTCTTGCAATAGTATAACATCCATATATGATACTGTTGAAACAACCAAACGGCACTGAACACAGCAATATTCTACGTTTTCACAGTGTATAATGCAATACGCTGCAACTACTGCATCTAATGTGACGCCCCCAACCCCAATATCTGCTCCGTGCCGCTGCACCTCGCAGTTTAAAGGGTGATAGGTAGCCGAGCTAGGGCGCACTCTGTTGCTACATGTGTTGTGATGTTGTGAAGTCTTAAACTGTCGGTTAGTGAATCAGTTAAATCCATATTTTTCTAAGTCTGCCGCAGTTAATGTGTCCAAGTCTGTTGCACTACTGCATTAGAAATGCTCTTAGAATTCTTGTTTTTCTTGTTTTTTTTCTTCTTCTTCTTCTTCTTCTTCTTCTTCTTCTTCTTCTTCTTCTTCTTCTTCTTCTTCTTCTTCTTCTTCTTCACCCCTACTGTTTATACAGTAAAATGTCGCAAAGATGTATCAGGCGAAGTTTCCTGTCTTCTGCTAGCTGTAGGCCCTATTGCTTGTGTTAATTTCATAGTGAGTTTCTGTAGTCTCTTTTACTCCCTCCAACCATCTCTTTCTTTGTCGGTCTCTTGCCTTGTAGCCTGGTGCTCTAGTACGCTTTAGTTGCTGGCTGATCTTAAACCATTCTGACCAGATGATTCTTTGATTTTCTATAAAATTATTTACCGATACTCTGTCTTCCATTGTTCTCAGCTCTTCTTTGGTGACTCTTGTCTCGTCTTGTTTATCCCGCTGCATTTCTTATACATCTCATCTCACATTTATTAAATCAATCTACAAACTCCCCCGTGTGGGTTCCGGGGCCCTATTAGAGGGAAAACAAGAATAGACCCACTGCCTGTCGTAAGAGTCGACTATTTGAGAGCTTCCTTCGAAGTCGGAGTGTATCTGCCTGAGAGGCAAGGAACCAACAGACTACACTCAGATGTGTCAGATCTGTCAAACGGATGCACACGCAACACTCAGGTTCTGAAACAGGACTGCAGTCCAGAAGTGGACGAACAACCGGAACTTTCCACCAGAGTTTACAGCTGGTGAACGCAAAGAAGAAAGAAGAAGAAGAAGAATCAACAAACTAATTGTGGCATACAATTAACAGCTGGTCATGAACACACTTACCTCACACACACCAAACATGGACCTCCCAGGCCTGAATGCCCCCTCATGTTGTCCAAGTTTAAATAGTTGACGCTCTAACTGCTGGCTGTTTTTCCTACCGCATTTCTCATACATCTCCTCTTAAATGTAATGAATCAGTACATACGCTTAAATATCTGTGGCCTAAAAAATAACAGCGGCCCGTAATATACTTACCTCACACAAGCCAGATAGTGATTTCCCCAGGCCGAAGTGAGCCACATGTTGTTGAAGGTTTAAATAGTTGACGATCCGACCTGGTCGACCCCGCTGCAGCCTGTAGACAGTCTTATCTGCTGTCACATGACACTTGATAACGGTTTTTGGATTCAATAAGGTCACAGTGAAAATTGCGTCTTATATTTGTGTACATCCTTATGCTTATCTCCTAGTCCTTTCTCTCCTGTTTCTATTCCCGGTCTCATTATCTTCTTCTTCTTCTTTTTCTTCTTCTCAGTCACATCCTACTCCTTCATCTTTCATTCTCTTTAAATGAATTATCTATTTTTGCAATATTGTGTCTTAGATGAACTTTTTTTTAATCAGAGAGAGAGAGAGAGAGAGAGAGAGAGAGAGAGAGAGAGAAAGGATATGTGTTCTGAATTAGGGAGAGAAAGAGAAATGAATGCGGATATATAGATATATTCTGAAACAAGCAAGAGAGACAGAGAAAGGGAGAGATGGAGAGAGACTGGGAGAGAGCAAATGAAGGGAAATATACAAAGAGAGAAGAGGACGATAGAGAGACGGAAACAGTGATATAGACACTAAAAAAGGTAGGGGGGGAACAGGGTCGAAGAAAAGGGAAGACAGACTGAGAAAAGAGGAGTGAGAAACAGAGCAAAAAAGCAGGAGAGCAACAGATGGAGAAAGAGAGAATGAGACTGATAGAGAAAGGAACAGACACAAACATAGGGGAAGGGAGAGACACACAGACAAAAAGAGGGGGAAATGGAAAAACAGGCAGAGATAGGACGGTAGAGAGAGGAAAGAGAGAGGCGGGGGGGGGGGGGCGAGAGAGACAGGGGAAGGAAAAGAGGCAGAAAGAGAAAATGAGAGACAAAGAAAGAGAAAGCACTGTATGGAGAAAGAGATCGAGAAAGGAGGAGAGATGATATAAGATAAGTGAAGAGTAAAATGGGAAAGGAGAAGAGAAACAGGAAAAGGAAGAGGAAAGGGGAGACAGGGAGAGGGGAAGAAGGATGAGGGAGAGAGTGACAGAGAGGGTGGGATGTGGCAAACAGAGAAAGACGGCGGTAGAGAGAGAGTCGGGAAGAGAGAGAGGGAAATATAGATATAGAGAAACGGAGAAAGAGACAGGACGGAGAAAGGAAGGAAGTGGTAGATATGGAAGAGAGAGAGAGACGAAGAGCAGGGAGAGAGAAACAGAAGAAAAGAGACAGACATATAAAGGGGGTGGGAAGGAAATAAACTGAGAAAGATAGAAAGGAATAAAGAGATTGTAAAAGAGAGAGACAGGGGAAGAATAGACGAGGAAATAAGAGAGATAAAGGGAGAGAAAGAAAGGGAGAAAGGTCAGGAGTACGGAAGGGCGAGAGAGAAAAAAAAAGAGAGAGGGACATAGTGGAAGAGGGAAGAAAGATAGAAAGAAGGGAAAAAGGGATGGGGGAAGAGCAGTCCCATGCGGTAGATTTTCTCACTATGATGCAGGTCTTTAAAATACCACCCCTTATAGCTACGAACTGTCAGAACGAAAGTTTACGGTGCCGCCTAATGCGGTCATATCTCTGTATCATAGAACGACACAGACACATAAGAGAAAAAAAAATGAGGCAGGAAGAGACAGTGGGGGATGGGGGGGGGGGGGGTTAGAGAGTTAAAATAGTTGATGGTCAAGGTCGACCCGACCTTGCTACAGCATGTTCGGCTGTTGTGTCCGTCACCTGTGACTTGATATCTGTAAAGATTCCATTAAGTTACCGTACTGCGAAAATTTCCTTTTTTACCTTTTCACCCTCACCTGCCTTTTTGACACGTCTTTTATTTTCCTTCTTTTCCTCCGTCTCCTCGTCCTCGTCGTCATTTCTTTTCCTTCTTCTTTTTATTCTTTCTTCTTCTTCTTCTTCTTTTTCTTCTTCTTCTTCTTCTTCTTCTTCTTCTTCTTCTTTCTTCTTCTTCTTCTTCTTCTTCTTCTTCTTCTTCTTCTTCTTCTTCTTCTTCTTCTTCTTCTTCTTCTTCTTCTTCTTCTTCTTCTTCTTCTTCTTCTTCTTCTTATTCTTCTTCTTCTTCTTCTTCTTCTTCTTCTTCTTCTTCTTCTTCTTCTTCTTCTTCTTCTTCTTCTTCTTCTTTTCCCTCCTTCTCCTCCTATTTTATTAATTTGTTATTATTGAAATTTTAATCCAAACCTCTTCCTGCTCCGTCTATTTTTTTCCTTTCATTATCCTGTAATGAAGTGCTTATATTTGCAGTGTTGTCTCTTTGTCTATTTTGTGCACTTCACACCCCCCCCCCACACCCCCTTCTCCGCTTTTAAATCAGTATTATATGAGATATAGCAGAGACTTAGGGGAGTGAGAGACAAGAGACTCAGGGGATGGGAGAGAAAAAGAACAGATAGAGGAAGGAGGCGAAAGAAGGGCCGAGAGGAAGGGGAGAGAAAGACAGGTGAGGAAAGAAAAAGAGGAAGGAAAGAGATATAGAAACCGGGATAAAGTCATAGAAAGAGAGACAGTGAGAGAAATATGAAGGGGCAGGAAAATCAGAGGAAGGAAGAGTATGGAAAAGAGAAAGGAAGAAATCGATGGAGGTTTGGAGATGGGAAGGGGGGGGGAGAGAAAGAGGAAGTCATGGAGGTGAGATAAAAAGAAAAAGGGGAGATGAGAGAGTGACAGAGAGAGAGAGAGAGAGAGAGAGAGAGAGAGAGAGAAAGAAGGGGGAGAGAGAGACATGGATGGTTGAGAGAAAGAGAATGGTAGCGAAAGTTAGGGGAGCAAGGCAAAGGCGGATGAAAAGACAAAGTGTTAGAGAAGGAAAGGATAGTGTAATAGGGAGAAGGAAGAGGGGACGAGGATAGAGAGAAAGGGTAGAAAGGGTACAGGGAGAGCAAGAGAGGAGGGTAAAGAAAACAAGGCGAGGGGGAGGGAGAGTAGAAATGATCGTTGTCTGTGTGTATGTACATGCATGTGTGTATATGTGCGTATATATGCGTACGTACTTGCCTGCGTGCGTATAGGTGTTCGTCTGTCAGTTCATCCTACAGCTTATGTCTTTATCTGCTCAGTTTGTTGTCTGCAAACATGGGTGTCCCACAAAAGATATACTGGTTTTTGGGTGTCGTCCCCAATTCTGTCAGTTTTGACCGACTTTCGTGACCTAGAAAATTAAGTACGAGAACGTAATGCCATTGAAATGATGGGTTTTTTTAAGACAGACTTATTTTCTAGAAACTATTTTCCATTTAAAATGACCTATTAAACATAATTGTTTTCTAGATCCATGTATAGATAGTGAAGATCCATATTCACGCCTTTAGACGTATCGGGTATATAAGAAAAGAGCCCATATTTTTACAGACCGTCATCACTAGGTGGATAATGTGGTCGCCATTACGCCGGCCGTCTTTACTTCCCCAGGACAGCCATCCTGGTACCCATTTAGGGCTGGGTCGACCTGCGACGAAACATACCATGATAAAAATACATGCAGTAAGCAGTGGGTTTCGATCGCAGTATGTTGGAATTACGAGTCGGACTCATAACGCCTAAGCTACGGACGCCGCTTAGATACATGTATAGCAATGTTATCAAAACGGGTGTCTAATGGTTTTCTTTTTAGCGTTTACCACCTTCCCTCTGGCGGAAGGTTTGTTGTTCGTCCACTTCTGGACTTCGGATGTCTACAACTTCATGTTTTGCATGGACATCTGTTTTTTTTTTGCAGATCTGGCTTATTTGTATGCAGGTTGTTGGTCCCTTGCCTGTCAGGACAATGCACTTCGATTTCAAAGGATGAACGAATGAATGAACTGACATCACTGCCTGGACTCTTACGTGCTCTATCCCCTTCCTCAGTAGCCAACAAAGAAGGTATAGACTCCTAATTAGTCGACTTTTACGGCATGCTTGTTGGGCGGAAGAGGGAACTGCAGTTCAGTGCGTCTGTTCCCCCCCCCCCCACCAACCCCACCCCGAATTAAAAATGTTTTCCAGAAAACCACATGGTGACATTACCTTCTAAACATAATTATCTTCCCAAAGTTATTGTCGCTTAAGCATAATTGTCATCTAAACATAATCTCCTAAACATAACTACCTTTTTAAAGTCGTTCTCTTCTACGTATAATAGTTTTTCGGAACAGCTCACAAAGTTGGACCCAGGAAGAGAGTTACTTCCCTTGTCATTCATCCCTGGTCCTGTCGTAGGGTCTGTCCTGTGTTGCGGGTTTGTCAACCAACCTACGTTGATCGTCCCTTCTTTTACAGTCGAGTGCAACTCATACCATTCTTTCCCTTTTATTTTTAACTTTAAGTTAACCTTCTTTCTTCTGAATATAATCTCGTGATAGCATAATTATATAACTTCACTATCGGCGACTGTTTTTCTGCCTACGCATGCCGTCTTCCGGGATGTTACTTATCTCCCTTGTAGAACATCCGTTATACAGGAAACCACCTGCTGTTTCCGCCATGCCCGACCTTGGACTATGTTGTGGAATTTTATTTGTTGATTTCTAGACCACGATAAGTTTTTTTGTTGAACATGGATTTCTACATAAATGCTGCAACTTTCTCACATGAATCACACATGGACAGGACATAGTACACGTTAATCCCTTACACTCGTGGGGGGTACAGATTTCGTTACGCCAGATGCAGTAAAGCTGGCCAAGTATTGAAACAGCAAGACCCCCATCTTACAGCATAAGGCAATCCCAATCAGCACAAAGAGACATCTCATACAAAGCAAATTCATTCCCACCCTGTGCTACCATTGTCAGACGTGGTCACTCACAACAAAACATTAAAGAAAATTAGTAACAACGGAAATGAGGTGTCTGAGAAAGGCAGTAGAAGCGGCCAGAATAAATAACACCAGGAATGAGGTCATAGGAGATAAGTCCGCACACAACCAATTCTAAGTTACTTATAAGACAGCAAATAATGTGGTTTTCCCACCTGGAGAGAATGCCTTTTGATGCTATACAATTCAAGGCATATACCAAAAGAGGAGAGGGATGTAGAGCAAGAGGTAGACCAAGAACCAAATGGAAGGATAACATCAGAGAAACTCTACAGTACCACGATGTATCTATGGTCGAAGCAGCCAGAAAAGCACGAAGCAGGACCTTATGTCTCCCTCGACACTTGAAGCGGTAAAAAACGGACGCAAAGAAGAAGAAGGATGGAGTCTGGAAATGTGGGCTGGAACCCAACGAGCATAGGGGCCGCATGATAATCTGTATATAACAAGTGACTTCCATTTAGGAAGTTCGTTGTAATTTCACACTGTGCCATCCGTTCTGTGTTTATACTTTAACACTAGCTTTGTTTGTAGTGCCCCCAAAAATTGCATGTATATGTTTAAAACTCTCGGTCATTTTCATGGCATTCTTATGAGTGGTGGTCGTAGGGGACTCAGCACACTGGTTTGCCTGGGGGCCCACAGTGCTGTTTAGACGGCTCTGACCACGGTCAAACTATCATTACCTCACAGACATAACGATCTCTCAGCCGGACCAAAATTTAAAAAAAAGACATTTTGGTATGACAACATTAACAAAACAGATAGGGACACTAAGCCATTAATCACAAGACATACCCCAAATTTCAGCCCTTAAACTAGGCACAAGAAAAATTGTCAACAATTGCAACCAAAAGCTTCATTGTTACAGGACAGAGATTCCTAAAACCGGGAAGCCGCGACCTTTTCACAGGGACGCCGCGAAAAATTCCAAGAAACACGAGTATAAATTTTGTTTTTCTATCTCTTACATACGAATAGTCATACTTTTACTTAGGCTAGGGCGCCGTGGAAAAATTTTAACTGAAAAACAAAAAGGGGCCGCGACTAAAAAAAGTTTGGGAAACACTGTTACAGGAGCTGGTTGAACGTGGCAAAAATTATTGCCCCTCTCAATTAGTCAGTCAGTCAGTTGCAGGGCTGCCAATGATGTGTTTTTACCCCCCAGAGCTGGGTTTTTATTTAACGCCTTGGGTTCAAATTTTGAAATGTTTTTTTTTTTTTAACAAAATATATATTTTTATATAAAAGTGGGTAAATGTTTCATTTTATAACTATAACATTTGTACTTTTTAAACAATCTGGGTTTTTTAATTATTTTTTTTTCTTTGCCTTTGTAGTGCTTGGGTTTTTGTTCAGCTTAGCTGGGTTTTTCAAAAAAATTCCATTGGCAGCCTTGGTCAGTTGTATGTCCGTCTTGCCTTGTCTGTGAGTTTGAAAGTTTACGACCCTCTTGGTGTTGATTTTCACATTGTGTTGAAATGTCCAGACAGGGCGCTATCCTTTAATTATATATCAAACGTTCAGATGTCAGTCAGCAAACTATTTATGTAAAGGTCTTCGTGTTTTTAAGTCACGTTTGAGAAAGATAAGATGAAGAGTTCGTCAATATTTCCTGTGGGAAGTCAACGTTTGGTGATGTCGGTGATAAGTTCACCACACGAGATACGGTTCTCGCGAGGTTAAGAAACGGTGCAGATTTAGTTTTTGAGCTGAGTTAGTAAACAGCCATCTACATCGGAATGCTGGCTACTTTGTAATCGGCAAGTGATTCAAAATAACTGTTATACAATTGAACGGAGTTTTCTGGCATTTGTTCATGTTCTTCTTCTTTGTTCACCAGCTGTAAAGTCCTGGTTGTTCGTCCATTTGGACTTTGGCTTTGTGCCAGGGTCTGAGTTTTGCGTGTACATCAGTTTTACTGACTTATTTGTGTGTGGTTGATTGTTCCTTGCCACTCGGTCAGATGTACTCCGACTTTGATTAATTTACTGATTTAGTTTCTTTGCTATGATCACGTTCAACCTAGAGTCGGAGGGAGCTGCTGTCCTCCCTATTAGGTAATATTTGTGGTAAAGATCGGGGTGTTGTTTTATCAAGTCTTGTTTTGGACTGTCCGTAAACCCTGACTGAAGAAAGTACCCAATTAGTCGGCTCCTATGACATGCTTGATAAGAAGGCAGTGGGTCTATACTTGTTTCCCCTACAATGAGGCCCCAAAACCCACATGGAGTTCCTGTTCTTCATATCCTTCTAGTCCCCCGTGTGGGTTCCGGGGCCTTATTGTGGGAAAAACAAGAATAGACCCACTGCCTCCCCAAAAGCATGTCGTAAGAGTCGACTAACTGGGGAGCTTCCTTTGAAGTCGGAGTGCATCTGCATGAGCGGCAAGGAACCAGCAGTCTGCATTCAATTGAATCAGATCTGTAAAACTGATGCACACGGAACACTCAGGTTCTGGAGCAGGACTGCAGTCCAGAAGTGGACGAACAACCAGAACTTTACACCAGAGTGTACAGCTGGTGAACGCGAAGAAGAAGAAGAATATCCTTCTAGTGTTCTTCGGTTGTAAACTCCGGCGGAAATTGCTGGTTGTTCGTTCACTCCTGAACTTTGGTCCAGGGCTGCCGATTTTTGTGCGGAAAAGTAAGGAACTTTTTTTTTAAATACGCCCATATATTTATTATATATTTATATTTATTCAGGAAAAAAATTATATGTCCATTACAACAATGCAGTACCCGTTTCTCCGCTCAGTTTATTACAAAGCCACTGTTGCAGCTTCCACATGCTACAGTTAATCTCCTGGAGCAACGGCTTTGATCTCCTAATACACTTACTGTCAAAGTCTTCCAAGAAGAGGGATTTTCTCAGGGTCTTAGATTTTCTATCTGAATATTATTAAGCACAGTAAAGCGTCCAAAACATCGGGCTTCGTACCAACACAGTCTGTTTCGTTCGATAAAGGTCAAATAATATCAGCTTTGGACGAAAGTACCGCTTTAGGCTTTATCCAGAATTTGAGTTTTATGTGCTCATCCGTTTTGCAAATCTGGCTTTTCTTTTCTTTTGTATTCAGACTGTTGGTTTCTCGTCTCTCGGGCAGATGCACTCCGAGTTTAAAGGTTAAAAAGGCCATTTATCCACGATTTTAGGCGTAAAGGGCATATAGGGCTAGACCTATATTTTTTATAGCCTAATCGGCACAAGAGGGGTGATGTGGTCAGCAACGCGCCGCCTGCCTTTACTTCCCGAGACTGAACCCGGTACCCACTCAAGGGTCGATCTGGGAGTCAAGGTCGTTTGGAAAAAAGTTCAGCCCCCGCCAAGGAGCGAACCCACGACCTTCCGATTCGACCGCGAGCGTCTAGGAAGCGACTCCCGATTTTAAAGGAAACATCTATAATTAGTTACCTCACACGACATGCTTGTAAGGGGCAGTGGGTCTACCCTTTATTCTCCAAAATAGAGCCCCGGAACCCACACGGAGATGTTCCGGTGTGATTCTCATCCTTGAGATGTTATCCGATAGAGTGCAATTTTAAAACAAAATGTTGTTTAGTATGGCGGGGGAAATGGCCGTATTATTTCGTGTTATTTAGTTCCTGGTCAGATCGGTGTTTAGGCCTCTGTTCGCGTGCCTACAGCGAAATCTGGACACGGGAACTAGTCTGGCTCATGGACTGAGGATCCGCCATTATCCACTTAATTGCAAGCTTACCGAGGAGGACTACAAACCTGGGAGATTTGGCGCCCGTGCCCCGCTGGGGAAGGTTGTTCAGGAAATGTGTGTAATTTGTTTTAGCCATTGCTCAATTTTGAGCTTCTTCTTCTTCTTTCGTTCGCTTGAAATGGATTATCTTTATCTGCAGAGTTGGCTCTAGCATGAACTTCACTGTCTGTTATAGTTCAATCAGCGAGCCGTAACGTTTGGCTTGCACCGGTGTTTCTCTTGGCCAATCTGGCAATGCATTATCTCCATGACTGCTGTAAGCAGGATCAACACCCCATCCTTTGACACAGAGTTATATTAGGTCAGCAGTACGGCTGCGAAGGGAGCCGCCACGTCAAGACACTCGACTGCGGATTGAAAGGTCGTGGTCCTGACAGAGTTGGACTTTTTTTTTTTTTTAGATGACCGCAAAGGATGAACAAGGAATTATGGGAGCTACTCCTTTAAAGAAATACTCATCCTCGAGGTGTTAATCCTGCTTACAGCAGTCATGGAGATGATACATTGCCAGATTGTCTGGACATCTGGGCCCAATATGCTTGGCTGCAAACGAGGGCAATTACAGGATACACATATGTTGTTTTGATTTTGAATTTGGTTGCACACCCGAAACATACCTGGCAGCTGTGTGCATGAAAAATACCTAATGACGGGGCGCAGACGGGCGCTTTGTATCTGACTTATAACTAATGAAGAAGGCGCCAAAGGGGTACGTTCTATATGAGGAAAAACTAATGACGGAGCGCTCCTTTCGGGAGATGGGATCGAGGAGGGGGTTGGATTGCACATTTTCCAACAAGATGCCTTATACATTCTACCGCCGGGCTCTCTAGTGTAGTTGGCTAAACCGGATTGCGCGGTGACCGGGTCACGAACTCGTTGTGGTCCGGGTTCACTCCCGGGGGTAGGCAGAAAAGCCACATTTCTCCCAGATTTACGGTATTTATCATGGAATCAGGGCCGAAAGGTTGCGCTATCCATAATACCGAGCCTAAGAGTTAACAACTCATGGTTTCTGGATACTAAAAGAAAAAAAAAATACATTCTACCAGGTATAGCCAGCCTTATATGGGAACCAATTAAAGGTCATGGACACAAGCAGAGCAGGAGTTTCCGACTGCTAGCAGTGCACCGCCCAATGAACCCGCTCCGTACTTCTTCGATAAAGAATAATTCCTAAGAGACCAGGAAGAACACTACGCACTAGAGAACTGCCAAACATGGGACGCAGAAAAGCAAACATAGATCCCACTACTGTAAACCACTCCTACCCAGAGAAACAACCGAGGAAGACGACGACGACGCTACTAACGTAGCAGAAGCCAAAAACCTGAGCCGCCATCTTTAAGGAAAAACCAGCCCGCCAAACGAATGACGCCAGAACACCACCAGAACCTGACAGCAGAAGCCAGACCACACCCATCCCGTTTCAGGCCACCCAGGCACATATGGCTGTCCTTTTCAGGACTGCCATGTCCACTCCCAAAAACCGCTAGCCGCCCGCCAACGCCACGCTGCTGACATGTTGCAACAAATGAAATGACACTACTCATGCGAAAATCATCGCCACAAAAGAAACAAACCTAAAATCAGACAGCAAATAACCAGTCCTTGATAAAACAGGCCGTCAGGCGGTTAAAAAAGGACAAAGCTTATCTTTTTGTTTTCTTCCAACGAACGAACGAACGGTCATGGGAAATAAAGGCGTCCGGCATATTGCTGACTACATCACCCATAAGATATCGGTCTAGTCCGAAATGCCTAATACGCCCTAATGTTTGGATAAGGGTCTGCCTCTCTGTCTGTCCATCCGATTATCTGTCTGCCTGTCTATCTATCCGTCCGTCTTTTTATCTGTCTATCTGTCCGTCCGTCTATATGTCTGTCTATCTATCTATCTATCTATCTATCTATCTATCTATCTATCTATCTATCTATCTATCTATCTATCTATCAATCTATCTATCTATCTATCTATCTATCTATCTATCTATCTATCTATCTATCTATCTATCTATCTATCTATCTATCTATCTATCTATCTATCTATCTATCTATCTATCTATCTATCTATCTATCTATCTATCTATCTATCTATCTGTCTGTCTGTCTGTCTATCTATCTATCTATCTATCTATCTATCTATCTATCTATCTATCTATCTATCTATCTATCTATCTATCTATCTATCTATCTATCTATCTATCTATCTATCTATCTATCTATCTATCTATCTATCTATCTATCTATCTATCTATCTATCTATCTATCTATCTATCTATCTATCTATCTATCTATCTATCTATCTATCTATCTATCTATCTATCTATCTATCTATCTATCTATCTATCTATCTATCTATCTATCTATCTATCTATCTATCTATCTATCTATCTATCTATCTATCTATCTATCTATCCGTCAGCCTATCTGTGAGTCCAATAAATCCACCCGTCTATCTGTCTTCTTGTCTATCTATCCGTCCATATTTATGTCTGTCCGTCTTTCAGTTCGTTAGTTTATCTGTCTTCCTGTCTATCTATCTGCCCGTCTATATGTATGTCCGTCTTTCTATCCGTTAGTTTATCTTTCTCTCTGTCTATTTATCCGTCCGTCTTTATGTATGTCAGTCCTTCTATCCGTTAGAGACAGCACAGTATTTATTTTACCTAGATATCTGTCTTTTTTTCTCTCCGTCCATACGTCTATCCATCTACCTGTCTGTGGGTCAGTCCATGTGTCTGTCTATCCGTCCGTTCCCCGTCCTCCAACCTGCATTTGTCTGTCCCTCTCCGCCCACCTGCCTGTCTGTTTGTTCATATATCTGTCTGCCGGTCTGTACATCTGTCCCTCCATCACATCTGTCTATATGATGTCTCGGTTTCATTTCGTGGACTATTATCTATACCTTAGAGCAGAGGTTCTCAACCTACAGGTGGCAATCTTTTTGTGGGTCAAACGATCTTTTCACAGTGGTCGAAAAAAATAAACATCGGAAAAAACATATATTCACTGGTTATGAAGTAGCAAAGAAAGACAATTATAGTTGGGGGTTGCCAGAGCATGAGGAACTGTATTCAAGGGTCGACTCATTAGGGATGTTGAGAGCCACTGCCTTATAGACATTCCAGTCCACTGAATAAAACAAGGGGTTCAACTTTTCCCAAAATGAAGAACAATATTTATCATATTAATTATTTCCCCTTACTTATATACACCTTTATCTCTATTTTTTTTGTGATGACACATGTTGCACCGTTTTAGTTGTCAAGCTCACTGTATCGATTTGCATGCACGCCTGTACCAAGCATTCAGTGCACACAGTCAGCCTGTTTGTTCACTGCCCCTTATGTTCTAGTTGTTTACTAACAAGACTTTTTGCTGGACTGCTTTGCACGGTCCGCTGATTTGTGTACTTATTTGAGTAGGGAAAGTAGGGAGAGTCTGTTGTTGCTTTGGGATAAAAGACTCCGTAAAAGCAACAGCAGAGGAGTAGCAGAGGAGGTAGTAGTATTCGTAGTGCCAGTAGCAGTAGTAGTATATGTTTAGAAACAGTAGTAGTAGTGGTAATATAATCGTTGTAGCTGGTAATAGTAGTAGTGGTGGCATTAGTATTAGTAGTGGTGTTGGTGGTAGTGGTAATCTGGTAATCCGGTAATCCTAGTTTCAGCTTCATAGCAAACGGGTCACCCCACAGTTCCTCCGCTCCTGTGCCAACTGGTGGTAGTGGTGGTGGTGGTGGCAGGGGTGATGGTAGTGATGAAGAGTGACTGGGCTGTTGACAGTTGTTTTCATGGGAAGACCCAGGTTCGATCCTCGGTAAACGATGGAGTTGTTTCCCTGTCGTGAGCACACACAAAATCCTTACCAAACGAAAGCGCGACGCCTGGATGGGCAAGCAGCAGTATTGGTCATTTGGTTACCATAGCTCCCTTCAATTATTGTTCTTCAAACCCTGGGCCACGTCCCATTGGTGGGCTGCGAATTAGTCCCTGGGGCCCGCCAAACAAATGTGCATTCTTATTTATGTAACGAGTAGGTGGTTTTTCTCTCCAAGTAGGCAGGCTCAACACCTCGAGGATTTCCTTTTGGTGGGAAAAGACTAAAACCAAACAGACAAATCGAACGGATGTTATTATAGTGTTTCAAAGAACAGAAACAATTCTCAGGCCACATACTTCACATTGAGGTTTAAGGTTTGAACCACGGATCAACATCATGGCACACGGGTAGTAACCCATAAGTGCACCGTTTTTCTTCCAACCCAAGTCTAAGTCCGAAAAAACTCATCACAGTGCACAGGCTAAGTAGCACCGGCGAGGATCCTGAAATGCTTTGGGTAGATTTTTAACTCCAAATGCTACCTGGGCAGCGCCGTGGGGCTAATCTTTTCGATTTACAACTGCCGAGGAATGTTTTACGTGCTCAACAATGCACACGAACGTCCGATCTCACTACTCAGAGACCAAAGGGAATTAATTACTTACCGGGGATTGAACCCAGAACCTCTAGCACTTGAGGCAAACACGGTGCCTGGAGACCACGAAGCCCCATACTTCACATTGTTTAACCTGTAAGCAGCAGCAGGTGTTGCTTAGCTGAAAACTATAATGATGTGACATCGGATTTAATCAATAAACAGCCATTCACATTTAATTTTTGTTTCGGGCTTGGTAACCTGTCTTGTCGGCCGTGTTTGCAACAAAAGTTGAGAAACACTGCATTAAATTTTTTCAACTGAAACACTACAGAGAAGTTCTCAAAATACCGTGGACCAATAAGAAGAAAATCTTAATAATGCGGATACAAACAATACATTGCACAATTTATTGCCAGGCATATAAGAAGAAAATCATTGACATCCTGCACGATCAAGGAGAACTGGCTCATAAACAGCATCTCCTCCTAAAAACCGAGGTATTGTGGACATGCCAAGCGCTCTGATGGCCTGAAGATAACCGCGATAGAAAACAAAACAGGGGCCGACCTTCGCAAATGTGGATACGAGACACTGAAGATGCACTGCCTATGAAAGCGCAGAAGTCTGGAGAGCTGGCTAAAGAATGAGAGACTCTCAGGCGTGACCTGAAGAGAGTGACGTTCTGTCAAGGACCTGTTGACTGATTGATTTGTAACGGCGACTCCAGCCAGGTGTAATATGCAGTCCGATGCGGGTTAAGAACACTTTTACGTGTCGTACGTAGGATGTCCTTGATGGCATGTGACCACTGCCGTGTTGACTGGACCCTTGCCTCGTCCTCTAGGAACCACCTCTTTTATTACTAGCATGTCTAAAACATTGTGACGACGACACACTCGTAGAAAATATAGTGACGTGATTAAACCACGTGAGCACGTCGTTAGATTTAATCACTTGACGGCCATAATGATGATGATGATGATGATGATGATGACGAATGTTCGCAGCGGTCTCCACAGTATCACTCCCAGGTAATGAAAGATGCAGTGCCAGCATATACTCCCCAGGGCTATCGAAGTTGGTACATTCGTACAAATGTCCTATTTGATCTTTGCCGAGCTAAACTGTACTTTTGGCACCAAGCCTGCTGTGTTGAAATGTGTATAAAATTGTGCATCAAAACTTTCAATGTTGGTATTGCGTTGAACCTTTAAAAATAAGTGACTGGGATTGTACTAAGAAAATAAGCTTCATTCCACAGCAGCTGCAGAAGGAATTTTTTTTCCCTGCCTAACAAAGTTAAAATAACAAATCGTCTTCTTCTTCTTTGCGTTCACCAGCTGTAAACTCAGGTGGAAAGTTCTGGTTGTTCATCCACTAATGGACTGCAGTCCTGTTCCAGAACCTAAGTGTTGCGTGTGCATCCGTTTGACAGATCTGACGCATTTGTGTGCAGACTGTTGGTTCCTTGCCTCTCAGGCAGATACACTCCGACTTCGAAGGAAGCTTTCAATTAGTCGACTCTTACGACATGTTTTTGGGCAGGCAGTGGGTGTATTCTTGTTTTCCCTCTAATAAGGCCCCGGAACCCACTCGGGGAAAAATAATAAATGGTTCTTCTGAAAAGATGTCAACGATAAATGCCTTGATGGGATCAAAGCTATTGCTTCAGGGCATTAGTTGTGCCAGCTGGAAACCGCCACAACAGCTTTGTAATAAACAGAACGAAAGGACATAGTATAGCATATATATATATATATATATATATATATATATATATATATATATATATATGTCCTAAAGGAGACCGGAGTGATGCTGAACGCATCACCCACCAAGTGCCGACTTGCCTATGAAAATATAGATTCAATCGGCACTTGGTGGGTGATGCGTTGAGCATCACCCCGGTCGCCTTTTCTTCCCAGGACTGCACCTGGTACCCAATAAAGGCTGGGTCGACCTGGGAGTCAAGGTGATTTATGGAGAAAAAAGCCTGACCTTGTCAGGGCGCTAACCTACGACCTTCCGATCCGCAAGCGGGCGTCTAGCCACCAACACCACTGCAACTCACATATATAAATATATACATATATATGTGTGTTTGTGTGTGTGTGTGTGTGTGCGTGCGTACCCTTTGATAGGTTTTGATACTATTTCCCAGCAACAACAACAATAACAATTGGTACTATCCTTCCAAAAACACTCGGAAGCCCTGATACCACCACGTTCCGGTCACTTGCCACGAATCGCCTAGTCTTGGGACAGTCATTACTTCTCCACCTCTGGAACCAATAGATTCCCTGCCTCTCTCATCCTCAGATATTTCTTTCCGATCTTTATTTTGGAAACTATATATACAACTTCCGGTTGGAGTATTTAATTTTAATTCTGTGTGGTAAAAACGTCAATATATTCCTTATCTTTTGCGGGTGTTTAGCAGTTTAGCACGCATGGGAATGCTTCGAGTGCTGTGACGTCAATTCTAGTCTCAACTCAGTTCATTGCGTGTGTTTAAAATCTCTTGAAATTTGTTACACATATTAGGCAGTAATGAATTCAATAAAAATAAACACTGACTAGAAAAATCAACGCGAGGGGCAAAGGAAAAACACGGTCGGATTTAGTTAGCATTCACTTATCAGCTCGACTGAAGTCATCCCTTCTATAACACGTTTGGATATTAATTATTATAATTTAAACTGTAACCTAATTGTTTCTGCAGTTTAAGATAGTTTTATATTCGTCTGGCCTGCAATTTCCCTGTTTACGACGAAATTGGATTAGTAGTTACTAGACCGTTGAACTGTGCGTGTTTACGTGAACGAGATACCAAGATCCGTGTGACTAGTGAATTTAAATAAACGGTTTCTTGTATGTAGTCCGGTGACGACTAGTTGATATCCCAGGGCTTACATTTCGACCAATCGTCCCACTTCTTGTCTTGACACACCTCTCCACCTATGTATGGTCAGTGTTCTTCAACCTGTGTACATCTGTGAATAGGAAAAAAACAAAGGAAATTGTTTTGCTGGGAAACTGATTGCTAGATCACAAAAAAAGAAAACAAAGTAGACAGCAATTTTATTTGTTAGATCTGGTGTTACATAAATGTACGCAGAAGTTTTCGAATGACCGGGAGTGATCCGTGGACCACCGGCTTAACCTTTAGCACCCCACAATAAAAATCGAACTGGCTCAGAAAAATTGATCACACAAACCTACTCTCGGCCTCCTAGCAATCAAAACAGACAAAGAGGAAGGGAAACCACTCTAGAAGGTCACACGCGTAGCTCCGTTTAGGCTTCGTATTCCCCAACCATATATAGATGTCGAGTATACTCGACTGTGGGAGGCTACGAGGTGGGCGGCTGAAGTCCAGTATACTCGACTGTGGGGTGCTAAAGGTAAAAACACCGGTAAAGAAGGTGGCCTTGTAATACTTACTATACACAGGGATATCCTCAACAGAGGTTCTTAATCTTGGGCCTGCTTGGTACCTCACCATAACTCCCATATGCTACTGAGGCATATAAGGGAAAATAATAGCAACACAATAAACTGCAGTGCACGCCATAAGATGCGATTGGCCGCTTCAGTGCCAAGGAGGTGTTGCCTCAAAGTGTTTTATTCTGCGGAGTCGTAACTTGAGTATTAATGTTTGGGTTTTTTTGTTTTAAAGTTTTTTCAAAAAGTCTAAAGGAGAGGAGGATTTAAATTAAGGACTGAGACCAAGGGGTTGAATATAATCAGGGGGTAGTAATGGCGTGCAAAAAGGGGGTGGGGGGGGGGTGCGAGTCGCACAGGCTGTCATCACTGGAGGTTGGTTGAAAAAGGGGGGGGGGGGCGATAAAAAGGCAAAACAAAGATATGTGTTTTTAGTGGTAAACATTTGCGCCCGCACGTTTGTGTGTGGGGGGAGGGGGGGGGTGGCGGCGACGGGAAATTTTTCTTACTAGGTACCACCTGACCTCGCTACACCACTGAGGGTTACAGGAAAATGTCCACACTGGGTATTGCCTGACTTTTCTACGTCACTGGGTGTCACCACAGGATGTAGCATCTGTAACAACTTAATGTGGCACCTGTAACAACTGGATGTGGCACCTGCAACAACTGGATGTGACAACTGGATAAGCACATGTAACCACTGGATGGGATAGCTGTAACAACTGGAAGTGGTACCTGGATTGCTGGAAAGTACTTCGTCAGTAGAAACAAATAAAGGACCGATGAGCTTCTGGTACTGTGGGTCTATCCTAAAGAGAACAGCTCTGTCGCCTGTGCTGTATGTCTCTTCCTCGCCCGTTTCAGCTCAAAAACCAATAGATTGTGTATAACCACTGCGGGAACTTTACATTTGAGGAGGGCTGACAGAGGAACTTCACATCTGTGAAAAGCATACTAGGATATAAGCAGTTAATGAATCAAGACGTTTGAGCTCATGTGTGTTTTTGTGTTCGCGTACGTGTGTGTGCGCGCGTACGTGTGTGTGTGTGTGTGTGTGTGTGTGTGTGTGTGTGTGTGTGAGAGAGAGAGAGAGAGAGAGAGAGAGAGAGAGAGTTTCCTTGTGCAGCCATTGCCCGGTTTTGATTGGTTTAGCTTGTTCTGCTAGCAATTCCAGGATTTACGAATCACAACAGACCTTTTCAGGAACGATAAACAAACTCCTGTGGGTTTTAATAAATATAGCTATAGGCAGTCCCAACCCCCCCCCCCCCCCCACCTTCTTTTTTTCTAATGTAGAAACAAAACAACTGGCCGTAGTCACCACAGTATATATTACAGTAGCTTTAAAAAGGTAAGGGGGGGGGGGGTTTAATAACAGATGTGAATACTGTTTATCTTTTCGTGCCACTATAATAAAGCTCTGGCGATAAATGAAGTAAATAGTAATATAATTAAAGTTTAGTGAATGTACCACTAGAGATCTACCGTTGCCGATGGCATTGGTATTGGGGCAACAAAAATGTGGCGAGGACGTGGGGCAAGCTGCAGTTGAGGACAAGGGAAAGAACGTGGCGTGAAAGTTTGAAGACGGATAATTGCTCCATTTCGGGGATAAATTGTAGAGGCAGAAGATAAAGAAGAAGAATGGAAGAGTGTCGACTAGTAAAATAGTGGTGTTAGGTGCGGTAATGAAGGAAAAAAAAAATGATTGGAGGAAAAGGAGCAGAAAAGAAGAAAAAGGAGAAAAAATGAAAGAAAAAGAAGAATGGAACAGTGTGGAGTAATAAAGTAGTGGTAATAAAGAAGAACACGATGTGTGTGGAGGAAAAGAAGAAGTAGAAGAAAAATAAGAAGAATAAGAATAAGAAACGAATACAGGAATAGAGGAAGCAGCATAATAATAATTAAAAAAAAAATTATAAGAAGAAAAAGAAGGTTGAGTGGGAAGTTATGATCGGCTATGTCAACTTCAAGAAGATTAAAACAAAAATGCAGTTGTATGTATTTCTGAACTAATGACAGTTTCCACATCTTGGGCCCGGCGCAGTGTCACTGGAGATCCTTGTAATGTACAAGTCTATAATTGCCTAAATCATTTTTAGAACCATAAAAAGGAAAGGGTGGGGGGTGTTGCCTTTACTCACCTAATGTGTCTTATAAAAAAAATAGGTGACAGTCACCACCAAATTTCTGTTACAATAGCGATTTAAAATAAAAATTGATGCCTCGAAAAAAGTGCCAGTGCAGAATATTCTCCCGTGCCCCCAGAAAACAAAAAGTTTTGCCCGAAATAGATAACACACATGCATCTACTATTGTAATCTTGTTTGCCGAGATGTTATTGTCTAACTGTGCCTTTGAGTGAGTGAACAACCGCACAACACACTCGACATATCAGTCAGTTCAAATTGTGATTTATTGTGTTGACAAATTTCTGTCAGGGCTCTATTATGGAATGCGGTGACCGCGTTTTTATGTGTATGTGTATAAAATGACTTCGAAGAAGAACAGATTAAACCCAAGAGTTTGAAACATATCAAATGTTATTGCATCCCTGCTCCGTTTCCACATGGTTCATATGCGGGACAGAGAAGGAGAAGAAACGAACGTGAAGGAAAAATCCTAGGTCAAATTTACACGCCTTCAACTACTGAGTCAAGTGTGTGCTTTGTATTTTGTGGCGTGTAGCTGTTTTTTTTTCCCCGCGTGGATAATCCACCTGCGGGTTTGTCAGATCTGTTTTACAGACAGCCATATTTTCAGTGCAACAACGTGGCTGAACTGTTTTTCCAACGGTAGGTCTTGTTTAGTTGTGAATGCGTTGTATTAGTGTTTTATCTGTTAAGGTTAACTCAGACTGGCATCTTCTGGAGTGTTAATGTAGCTACGAGTACCGTTTTCTTTTGTAGTAATGGACAGACACAAAGGAAACTATATAGGCTCTTACAGGTCTCCCACGGGTGTCCATTAATTGCCAGCAGATTCCCGACCTCCCAGAGCTACATTGCCCCCCCCCCCCCCTTACTTTTTACCAGATGGGGACTGAGCTGGGATTTTCCCTTCTTCAAAGTTTGGACCGTAACTCTCCATTACTTGCGTTATTGTGAACTATTTCCAGATGTAAGACTTCAAGATATATTTATTTCAAAAGTTGCCAAACATAAGACTTCAAGGCGCTTCTTTGAATCGTTCCCCAAAATGGCGGCTGTAATATGATGGCGTTCAAAAAGGAGCTAAATTGGCCAATTTCTGGCCATAAAATATCCAAAAATATCCGAATGCGGGGTCAGTTCTATTAAAAATATATTTGCCGGCTCCGAATAACGAAACAAATGCTCTGACAGGGTCTGGGCGATACGTTGCTTGCCGACCTGCTTTTGCGAGTGTGCCTCACCGCCGAGAGTATCCCCCGCGCCGCTACGCGCGGCGCGGATGGGGGCTAAACTAGATGGCTGGGACTCACGAGTGGCAGCTACCGCATCTCCTGCAACTTCCTCCAATTACTGTACTCGTGAGTTCCAAGCACCTAGATACGCTCGGCGATGAGTTTAATCGCGTTTGGCGCATGCCGACAAGTCTGACATCTACCGCTCCAATCGGAAGAATACAGTATTGCTAATCGGCTTTCATCGTCTGTAATGTCTCGAAATTGGTCAACGGTCGCTAATATCGTCTGCTAGTATCGTCGACTGCAGAAACGCTCGAAATTTTTGTCAACGGTCGGTAATTATCGTCTGCTGCTAGTACCGTGTGCAAATGTTGATATTGGTTGTCAAGTAATCCTAGTTTTGCCGCGATTTGTTCGTTGGCAGAAAGTCCGTATTTTAGATATACGCGAACACCGTCGTTCGAATATTTTTGGATATTTTATGGCCAGAATGTGGCGTGCCGCCATTTTGGGGAATAAATCAAAGAAGCGCCGACTTCAAGGTTTGTTTGTGTTTGATTCAACTCCGCTCCAATGAGGGATGCAATTTCTTGTCGGGGGGCCTAATATAACCTAAAGGTTGACTGGGTTTCCGGCACTTGTGCCCAGGTGATTTTCATCCGATTGTTGGCACCTTGTGTCACCAGGTGTTTTATCACTTGGTGTGCACTGCTGGTGGTTTTGAACGTCACTCACTCCGCCTCTGATAACACGCATGCATCGCAACACTGCTTTAGTTGCCAGTAAGCATAATAATAATTTCCTGTTACTATTCAGCTATCATTGTACTGCTTTAGCAGGTCTGCTTGTGCTTGTACTAAATCAGTGGCGCCATTTTCGTCTATCTCTATTCTACAAATCCGGCTGCACCGTCGCACATGTGGAGAACAGTTTTTGAACAAGCTGTGTCAACAGATGTTCTGTCTGCGTGTAAAAAAAAATCAATACCACAATGACACGTGGGAGTTTCCTTGCATCGTTGCTGCTCGTGTTGTGTCGGCTAGACTCTGTCATGGGCGTGTACCGATGGCAGCAACACGTCGTCTTGTCACAGTCTTGTGTTTGTGCCACAATGGAGACTATTTTCAACTAGCTTACGGTCTTAAATGAACAATTATAAATCTCTGTAAAAAAATCGTGGCTTAAATATATGTAACATTGTTTGTTACAGATTGCATTATACTGTTAATCTTTTAATCCCTGTCAGCTCACACGCCTTTGAAAAAAAAAATGGAATTCAACAAAGGCAGATAAGTCTGAAAATAAAACATAAAAAAAAAAAAAAATTATAATGTCCCATATCTCCTTCAGGGAAAAACCGCGCAATTTTAAAGGAAAAATATAGGAACTTGTATACATGTTGCAACACCTTTTTTTCTGTCTTTATGTGTAAATAACTTATGAAATATAATTTTTAAGTTCATTATTAATAAGTATACTTTCAGTCTGATAAAAAAAAAAACGTTAAGCAAAGACTGGGTTTCCGGCACTTGTGCCCAGGTGATTTTCATCCGATTGTTGGCACCTTGTGTCACCAGGTGTTTATCACTTGGTGTGCGCTGCTGGTGGTTTTGAACGTCACCTTTAGAAAATATCATTAATCATGTACAACATTAAATTTTGTGTTTGTTTCAAAGCTGTTGCCAGGGGGCCCTTAAATAACCTAATGGTTCAGCTGGGTTTCTGGGACTTCTCCTCGTGTGATCCTCATCCACATGGTGGCACTTTGTATCACCGGGTGTTTGGTGGATGTCCTGGTGGGCTTAAATCTCACTCAGTCATCATTCATGTATATTAAACCATACTTAATTATATATTTTATGTACAAATATTTGAGAACATTAGTTATACAATAACTGTTCTACTATAAACCTCATACATTTTATTCAAGAGGGAGCAATGGAAACACTTTTTTACTCTATAACGTTGTAGGACTCTGTTTGTTTAGCTGATGCAATCATAAGAAACACACTTGTAATTCATAGTTTAACAGATGAAAAAGGATGAGCACTGTTATAACTGAATTTCTTTTGGTGGTGTTTCAGACAGTTACTCTTCAGGTTTTGCAATTGTGATAGGTATAGCCACATACAGGGCTGTTAACATTGTGCAAATATTTTTATTTTGTTGCTTATTTATAAGACTGTTGTATTTAACGTTTTAATAATTGTAATTTTTTTTTCAATTTAAATAATTTAAGTAGTTTGAAAATGGGTAAAAATCCTGCCCTAGCTCAGATGTCAGAGCTGAAAGGTTAGCAGCATTGTATTCAGAATGAACCATCCTTCAAGGGAAATCATAAATAAATATACACGCTCACCCTGGGAGAGATAGCTGGTAGTGTTTCAGTGTTTATTATGGAAGTGTGGGAAGATGTTCAGTAATTCATACCAGTTGTGTTAAATGTTCATTATGGTATACAATTCTGGAAATTTATCAGGTTCCCATTTCTGGAAAAGGGTTTGAACCTTGAGCTGCACTGATTAGACAAATCTGGCCACTTCAGGGGATTAAACTCAGACCACTGTATGGACAGGCACCATAACTCTTTGTTAGTGAAAATAAAAATACATCATTTTCAGTTTGCAGAAGTAAAACATGTTAACATTTCTTTGTCATAACATTGACTGGACTTGACACCCACATATTACTGTATGTCAGGACTATTCATTTGGCTGCCCGCAGAAGCCTAGCAAGTGGCCCGTGAATCATTGCCAGGTGTACTGTAGTAATATAGATCTGGCCTGTGCCAGTGCTCATTTTCAACATTTTGGCTCCTGATTAAAGGATATTGTAACCAAATTTCATTTATTGGTGTTTCAGAAAGTTACTCTTTAGGTTTTGCAGTTGTGACAGGTATAGCCATGTGTAGGGCTGTTAACATCCTACATGCTTTCATAACCACAGCATTTTCAGTGTCTTGTATCCACATTTTGTGAAGGTCTGCCTTGTTTTCTGGAAACTATACCCTTCATCATAGTTCTCTGAAGACCGTCATGATATTTAATGTGACCAAAATACCTCAGCTTTCGGGTCAAGATGATGTGCCAATTCTCCTCATTGCTCAGATCATGTAGGATGTAGGTGTATTTCTTCTTCTTGCTCCATGGTATTATATGAATTTTCTGCATCATTTCAGTTTGAAAGTTCCAATTTTGGTTTTTTCACTGACTGAGTAAGAGTCCAAGACTCGCATCCATAAGTTTCCACAATAAAGATGCATGATCTTAACATTTTAATTCAACGTTTGCCAGTGCTGTGCTATAGGTTCTTAATTCTTTTAGTCTCTCACTTAAATTATACAGTTTAAATTTATTGAATCTGTGTCAGTTATTTCAGTGTAGCAGAAGAATTTTGTCCACATTGATAAACTCTTCCAGAAACAGGCACATGTTACTAAAAGTAATTTTCTTCAAAGAAGTTGCTTTAAGTAACAAATGGTTTCAGTCTGAAGAGCTAAAATAATATTAGCATTAAAGGAACAAGAGGAGTTAAAGTAAAAAGTTGGACCAGGTGGTTAAGTATAACAACTAGATGAATCACAGAGTTAAGAAAAGTACATCATGGGAGTTCAAATCAACAAACTTCTATGGATTTGTTTATTACTGAATTACATTTTGTTGATTACTTAAATGTAGCAGAATAATCTTCTTACATTATTGATTCACTCTATTTTCTGTTTTATTTCCCATTTTAAAAATTAATTTCAGGTAGTTTCTGCTTTGCTTTCCGCATCAGCAAGCAGTTACCATGACGATTCTACGTCTACTAAATGTGTCCTCAACACTAAAAACTAGAGCAGTGGGGTCAGTTTTGGCCACCCAAAGCAACAAATATGAATATATAAGCCAGCGGTCAGCCACGTCTGATTCCAAAAAGGTATGATAGTCTCTGACAGGTATGTTAGCATTTGAGTTAGCAGTAAAGGTATGATAGTCTCTAGCAGGTAGGTTAGCACTTAAGTTAGCAATAATTTATACTTGCATAAGTTATAAAACATTCCTGCTCAAAACTTGCCAGTGGTGATTTTTGTTGTTGTTGCTACTTGCCCTGGTGTTACATTGGTGTTTGTTTTCTGTTATTTCGTCTATGACATACTGATTTGCTGTGCAAAAGCATGTAGAGGTGCGTCCGCTCATGTCATTGAGTTCTAGAACCAGAACTCAAACTGTTCAAGATTTGTCTACATCTGTCCTTGGTTATCCTAGAAACATGCCTCCTACCAGAGGCCAGTCAAAAGTAGGTAGGATCAGTGATTCCTTCAATGATGGAGCATATCTAACCAAGAGGCAGTGACCTGAGAGTCTGCATACAAATAAGCCAGATCTGTAAAATACTCAAGTCCTGGAACAAAACTAAAGTCTACTCATGGATGAAAAGCCAGGAGTGTTTGCTGGAATTTACAGCCAGAAAATGAAGAAGAAAGAGAAGAAGAACTGCAAAAACTGATAATGAAAATTTGTATTTTTTTTCTTTCAAACTTTGTTTTACCCTCATGTCTTTATTACCAATGTTAACCATACCATATTGAACTGCCTTTAAAAAAAACCCAACTGCTTTAAGTACTTTAAAGTTGCAAGTAAAATTCCTCCTCAGTTGTTAGAATCTTATAATCTGTTTTTGTATGCAACATTGAATCATTATGGTGGGGGACTTGCAAATTCTTACTTCTGTCATTTTAAAGTGTTTTTTAATATGTGCCTGTTATGGCATTTGGTGTGTGGTAGCTATATCAATATTATGTGGGAATTGCTGCATTTAAGATGCCCCAGTTAAGATCATCGAATAAAAAGCTCTGTGTAACGTGTTGATAGTTTTACTTACTCTGATTTGTTAGGGGGGAAAGGGTGAATAAGTTGCATCCCTCCCTGCTTATCCAAATGAGAAAACTGGGGGGAACTACTCATGTTTGTGTCCGCACTGCGAGAGTTACTTCCCGCCCCTTTCCAGAACAATTACAGCCTGGTGTATTGTGTTCGTCACCAGTCCCACACATGACACAGAAGACTTTTGTCTCAAAGGCACCACATTCTATTCCAGTCAGACAGTGTTCTTGGCATCAGCCGAGTTTTCTCTCAGGTAACATGGATTATCTTCTTGACTCTTCACTGACTGGAGATGGCTGATTAACATGCCCTCTAAACTACTGCATTAGGCTCAGAGGCCATCTAGAAATTTGAACTGTTTCTCTTACACTGGAAAGCACGTCTGGCCTGGTCTGTGGCTGGCATGTTTGTCAGCTGGACCAAATGGAGTGAGTTGTTTCCCCTGTCAGATTACTTCCTCTTTTCCTCAGCCTTTGTTTTAGGGGGTTCCCTGAGCTATTTTTAGCAAATCGGTGGGTGTGTCTGTTGTTTTAAAAACAGGAATTCGTTTTTTTTTTTTTCAAAACTGGGATTAGTTGTTGGTTTGATGCCAGGTACAAAACAAACAAATTTAGTGGCGATTTCCCTTATGATGAATGTGCTTGTGCACACTATGTCCCAAGTGACCATAAAATTTACCTTACTTTACTCTTTTTTTTTAACCGGGAAATATTGTTTAGGTTGAAGGAGGTTATGCTTGGCAGTAAGTCTTGTTTGGTAATTTTGTCTTCTCCAGTCACCTTGTGATACTCAACCTTGCTTATTTCAACCAAAACCTACATATTATTCACTTTCAACCAGTCAAAACCTACATTATTTAAGTTTCAACCAGTAAAAGCCACAGTTAATTTTAACCAATCAGAGCTTTTCATCTTAACTTCAGCCAGATAAAGCGTGTTTGGTTTTTAATTTCAGTCAATCAAAGTCTGCATGTTATTCACTTTCAGCCAATCAAAGCACACCTTATTCTAAAGAATGGAAAGAAAATGACAGGAATATCATTTGGTAAACCTGTTTCTTGTGCTGGGGAAATTGTATTCAACACTGGGCTTGTTGGGTATGTATTATGTAGTCTTTTATTACAATTCTGATATAGACAATTATTATTATTCACAAGCCAATACAGTGGAACCTCTTTATAGGAGTGTACCTGGATAGAAGTTTTTTTTACGATACAAGGTCATCCTCGCCAATTATTATTTGCTGCAGAGTATGAGAAGTCCAGGAATTGAGCTGGCGAGACAAGGGCTCTTGGCCTCAGCAACATTTCAATAACTTTTAAATGGATTAGATCACATTATCATTGCAGAAGGAGGACTTGAGCCAATCGACACTGCGCTTAATGATAATGGACTGTATTATCATCGTCAAAAGTAACCTACCATGTTTTCTGCTGCTGCTGGTAGAAACAAAAAAGCAGTGCCTCATATTTTCCTCATTAACGAAATGAAAAACAGCAATTCTGAAACTAGTGGGGTGATTTTTGGAGGTCTGGAATAAATTAAAATTGTTTGCAATAATTTTATTACGAAAAATAGTTTCAGAATAACAGTTATTCATCATACAAGCTATTCTAGAAACAGATACAAATTCATATCATGAGACTCCACTGTGCCTTTGTCCACTCTACTACCCAGATTAAATCTCTTGTGAGAAGTTATATTTAATAGTTCTAGCAGTTCTGGTCATGATAATATTGATTTACTTTGCAGTTCAGAAATGAGTAAACCATTAAATAAACCCTATGCAGATTTCCTTAATGTTTTTTTTTTCATTTAAAAATTTTTATACTTTCTTCTTTTTCTTCTTCTTTCTCTGCAGTTGTCTTAAGAAGTGCAGTTTGCACATTGTGTTGTGGTTTACAGCTAGGCTGTGATATCTGCAGTTTCAAAACAAAGCCCCAATTAATCAGCTTTAACAAGATGCTCGAGGCAGAGGGTCTGCCCCCTCCCCCCCTCCCCTAAATTTTCTTCTGGGACCCACACAGAAAAATGTGCAGTTCATAATAAAAACCCTTCATAAACTTTGTGCAGATTTTTGTGGGTAATGTCTTTGTTGTTGTTGTTTTTTTTTTTTAATCATTTTAAAATGTAATGCTTCTAGCTAATCTATACTGCTTATTTGAAAAAGTACCAGATATTAAATTTGTTGTTTCCAGTTACCCAGAAGCACTGACAGATCCAAGCTACAAAGGTCAGATGTTAGCTTTGACGTATCCGATCATTGGGAATTATGGGGTACCTTGCACCAAAGAAAAAGATGAATATGGGCTGCTAAAAAATGTGGAGTCAGAAAAAATTCAGGTACAATTTGAGAAATAAATGTTCTGCATGCACAAAATAAAACAGCACCCTGAAAATCTAAACTATTAACAAAGCTAATTAAATGTGTAAATATGTTGGTTGTAATCTGAGATTTTTTTCTTAACTTATTCAAACCAAGAAACTCATCATGGTCCCATCTTGCCTGATAAGCTTTTCTTAATCCTGCTGTCTTTTTTAGTTGTTAACAAAATGCCTGCCATTTCCAGTAAATTAAAAAAAAAATTTGTTTAAACTCATTCTACTTAATTTTGTTATTATGTGAAAACTTTTATAAAAAACTATTATTAGTTTAAGTAAAAATTGTTTCGTTCATAATGAATTCAAGTTTAACAGTTTGGTACCAAAATAGTAAACTGCCTCTAGGCATCCAAATTGTCAGTTGTGTTACTGTATGTATGTATTATGAGATCAATCTGTTTGGTTGTCCATCAGAGCCTGGTTCATGTGGTGACAGTTAATCAAAATTTGGCTGTAGTTTAATAAAAATAAAAATATGAAACATTCACCTGTAATCACTTAACTCTTGATACAGCTGCATTCTTCAAAAATACTTTATGGTTTTCTCAAATTTGTATAATTACTGTGGAATATAAGTCTGGGATGCAGAGTTGCTGAAGCACACGTGATGATGCACCTTAACTAGAGCTCATACTGGTCAAGAACTATCTACACCCCAACCTGGTCATCCTAGAAACAGGTTTCCAATTGAGAGCCTTGCCAATGTAGATAGGATCAATGTTTCATCAGAGTTGGAGTGCATCTGCTTGAGGAGCAAGCAACCAACAGTCTGCTTACAAATAAGCCAGATCTGTAAAATCTTCTTCTTCTTCGCGTTCACCAGCTGTACACTCTGGCGGAAAGTTCTGGTTGCTCGTCCACTACTGAACTGCAGTCCTGCTCCAGAACCTGAGTGTTGCATGTGCATCAGTTTTACAAATCTCATTCTCTTGAATACAGACTGTTGGTTCCTTGCCTCTCCGGCAGATGCACTCCGACTTCAAAGGAAGGTCCCCAATTAGTCGACTCTTACGACATGCTTTTGGGGAGGCAGTGAGTCTATTCTTGTTTTCCCCACAATAGGGCCCCGGAACCCACATGGGGGGAATCTGTAAAATAAATGTACACACTACATCCAAGATCCATGGGTGGATGACAGGCCAGGTTTCCCCTGGAGTTTACAATGAGTTATACAAAGAAGAAGTTGAAGATAAGACTGCAACTGTTGCTTTCATTGTTCATTTACAGATCATCTTCATCGCACATCAGATATGTCCATAAGTCTTACGATCTCCTCGTGAGTGTCTCTAAATGTTTTGAAGCTAACAGCCCCCATTCTGTTTTGGTTGATGTAAGAATGGGCAGCATCTGTATGGATTTCTTGTCTCGTGGCTCCAGTTGGTACACCCAGGATATGCAGTCTATTCAGTGAAGAATCATTTCCAGGAAATTAAAAACCTAACTGCATTTACTCTCTCTTGTGGCATTGATAGTGTCTTCCCTGTCCACAGATGATCCATTCTTTGTGATTTTTTTGTTTACTGTTTCCGGGGGGTTACTAAACATAATTCATTTTACATTACTGTAATCTGCTGTTAATCTATAACATATCCATTACACATGTTAATCCATCTCTTCCTATGTCTTCCTTTTGTCCAGCTTGCCTTATGTAGTTGTAAAATGTTTGTGAAGCAAGTTTATTTGGAGTATCTCTTGTTAGAGGGAGTCACCGTGGCGGAGCAGCTAGACGCTCGCTGCGGATGGGAAGAACTTAGGTTCGCTCCCTGGGGGAGCCAGACTTTTTCCTCAAAAATTACCTTGGCTCCCAGGTCGACCCAGCCTTTAGTGTGTACCGGATGCAGTCCCGGGAAGTAAAAGTGGCCGGCATAATGCTGACGACATGACACATCCTGTGCCGATTGGTCTATAAAATATGGGTCTAGCCCTATACGCCCTAAAGGTGTGGAAAAGGGTTCTTTATTTTACTATCTCTTGTTAGAAGCTCTTTGGCTTCTAGTCTGGGATAATTTATGTATATGAATAAATAATATATATTTTTTATTCTTCATTTGTTTGGTGTTTAATGTAGGTATCAGGATTATTGGTTCAAGATTATTGTCACAAGCCAAGCCATTGGAATTCTGTGAAAACCCTGTCAGAGTGGCTAAATGAGGATGGGGTTCCAGCCCTCTATGGTATTGACACCAGAATGATCACAAAAATTGTCCGAGATGAAGGCAACGTGCTTGGGAAAATCGAGTTTGATGATTCTCCAATTGATTTCCAAGATCCTAATCTGAGAAACCTTATTAAAGAAGTCTCCAGAACTGTAAGTTTATATTTTCTCTATAAATATCAAACTCCTAATTTATTTTATCAGGCACAAAGTTTGGCCTTCAAGTGCCTCTGGGCCTACATCCTCAGACATGTCCAGTCCACCTCCATCTTTGTTTTTTGATTTCTAAATTTACATCTTCTAAGTCTGTCATTTGTTGTAATCTAGAACTGCTGATTTTATCTTCCCTTGTGAACCCCAACAGGCTTCTGAAAAGTCTTCCCTCAAAACCTCTGAGCATGCTCTCTATCTTTCTGTCTGTTTTCCAAGTTTCTGATCCATAAAGGAGAACTGTCCTAATGCATGATTTTATATCCTGAGTTTAGTTTTAGTGCTGTAGATGTTTGATCTCCAGACACTCTGAAGTCTTTTATAGGCAGCATTTGCCATTGCAATTTTCTGCTTGATTTCAACCACTTCATTTCCATCCAAGGAGATATTTCTTCCTAGGTAAGTGAAGTGACTTACTGTTTCCAAAACTACGTTATCTATTACTATAGATCTTTCACTTTGGGGGTTTATTTCCAGCAGTTTTATTTTACTGACATTGATTCTTAACCCTGTCTGTTTTGCTGCTTCTGTGATCTTATCTGTCTTTTGTTGTAGATATTCTTTACTTTGGGTGATGACACAGTTATCATCTGCAAAGTCCAAATGTTCCAGCAGTCGTTGAAGGCTCCACTAAAGGCCTGTCTGTGTGCCTGTGGTTGCTTTCTTTGTAACATAATCTATCACTATGAGAAACATGAAAGGTGACAGAATACAGCCTTGTCAGACTCCTAATTTTATCCTGAAGTATTCTGTCTCAATGAGTCCTACTTTCACTTTGCAATTGTATCCTTCATAGAATCCTTTAAATATGTTATTAACTTTATATGGTAATCCGCAGCAAGGATCCTCCACATCATTGGACTCTATCTGGTCTGTGGAAGGCCTTTTCAAAGTCTGTAAAGTTTATATATAATGTGGCATTCCATTCTAAAGCTTGTTCCACAATATTTCTGTGAGTGAAAATATGATCACATCAGTTTCTTCCTTTCCTGAATCCTGCCCGATCTTCAGAGAGAACTCTGTCTGTTGATGTTTTCATTCTGTTGTATATCACCCTACAGAGTGCCTTTCCAGGTACAGACAATAACGTTATGCCTCTCAAGTTGTTGCAGTGTCAGAGATCACCTTTCTTCAGTAGTGGGATGATTACACCATTTCTCCAGTCTGTTGGGACCACTTCATTTATCCATATTCTGCTGTAAATTGTGGGTCTGTCTTTAAAATGTCATCACTAATTTGGTCTTCACCAGCTGCCTCCCCATTCTTGTGAATGAAATGATGTAAGAATGGAGGGAGACCTCGAAGGGCAGAATTTTAGACAGGCCTGCGTGCCCAATTCTTAACCCTTTAAAAATAAAGTTTGTTTGTTCGTTCGTTCGTTCTTCCTACTGCTTATTGCCATTTCTATTTCTTTAATGCTGATTGGCCCAATATCCGTTTCTAGGAGTTGGCCAGTTTTCTACTGTTTCCACTGGGATATCTGATGCTGGCCTATTTAGCAACTCGTTAAAATGGTCTTGCAATCTTTCAACCTTTCTTTCCTCTTTCTGTTGTGATTATTTTTCCTGTTATGTCTCTCAAGTTTTCTCCATAAAAGATAAAATGTTTCCAAGATCCTTTGTATTTTATACAATGTTCTAGTATCACCTGTCATTGCTGCTTCTTTCGCTTTGTCAGCTCTGAGTTTCAAGTGTTCCTTTTTGTCTTTCTTCAAGCTTTTCTTTACTTCTTCATGTTTGGTGTTATATGCTTTCTGTGCGGCCATCTTTTTCTATGTATTCTTTGCAAGGTTTATTTGCTCTGTTTGCATTTTTCTTCCTTCTATCTTTGATTAAGATTCTTTGAGATACCCATCCCTCTCTTGCATGTTTCTTCATACCGAGTATTTTCTGGGCTTCATTGCAATACACATCTTTAGACTGTGCCCATTCTTCTGTAATATTTGTTGTCTCTGGTAGGTGGTTAAACACCTCGAACTAGTTTCTTAGTTTGATGCAAAAATTGTCTCGGACTTTTAGTGTCCTATTAAAAATATAATGGCAGACCAAAAAACACACGGAGAAGGGACTGGGAAAGGAAATGAAAAAGATTAGGACAGCGAACTGAACACAACAGCAGACGATAGGACAGTCTGGCATAAGTTGGCCGAGGACCTATTCTTCATTGGGGAATAAAAGGGTTGACAGAAAAAGGCCCCATTATCAGTCCTCTTTATTCTTTGTTTCTTTCTTCAATTTCTGTGAGTACCAATCAGTAATTGTGAAAATATTTGTCAAGTCCTCCTTCATCTTCTTAGCGTTGACTGACAGCATTAACTCAGGTGAAATTATCTGGTTGTTCTTCTACTCCTCAACTTTGATCTTGTTTCATAACTTGAGTTGTATGCACATCCATTTTACAGATATGGCTTATTTGTAAGCAGACCATTGGTTTCTCATCTCTCCGATAGATGCACTCAGACTTTAAAGGAGTACTTCTTAAGGTCTTAAATAGTAAAATTATGTAAATTATATGCACAAATGTAAATTTATATCTTTCATAGCCAATGCTGAGTAGAATTGGTTGACAAATAGCATCAAGTTCTGAAAGCGATGATATTTTGGCCATGTTAAATATCACAGTGGCCTGGAGAAGAGGGTGATAGAGGTTACAGTTTCTGGACAATGATGCAGAGGCAGACCTTCTTAAACATGGATACAAGACACTGAAGATGTATTGGCTACGAAAGCTCATAATGCTGGAGAATGGACAAGAGAAAGAGAGGCTTTCGGGCACGCTGGGACAAGAGCAATGTTCTGTAAAAGATCTGCTGGTTGATGAATAATTTGGGTGTTAATGAATGAAATCAGTTATGTAGTTATGGTTGAATCTTGGTATGGAATTGTGGGAAGATTGTCTGAAGTCTGTAGATTATCTACAAGCTAGAAGATCAGTGTCATTGCATCAGATTGTATTTCATTTGGTTCAGTCTCTTTCTGCACTGGGACCATTTGCCCACCAAGAGTTGAGTCAGGAATTGACATCACAGCACTCGGGGCATTCCCATGCATGCTCTGTCCTCATCTTCAGCAGCCAGCGCAGAGTTCCAGTACTGATTGCACCGGTCACAATCTCGTTTATGTCCGTCTTGCCTTTCCTCTGAGTGTAGTGAGCCGGTCAGACCCTCTAGTTATACCCAGGTGCCTCATTCTGTCCATGCCATAATCTTGTTTCTCTACTAATTCCGTTGCTTGTTCCTAAAGAGCCTTGACCACATCTGCCTTGTCATGTATCAGTTCACCACCCAGTGGTGCAGATCCAGCCAATATGTCTGCCTGTTCATTACCCACTACGCCGGCATGGCCTTAAAAAAAGATCCAACGTATGTTCACTACCTGTGACCTTTCCAGTGAACTTGCTTGCCCACAAAGATTACAACACAAAGCATAAAACTCTTTTGGTCCAGCAAAGTCCACAAATCTAACGGGCTTCAGAGCAAGAGGCAAAAAGCTTAACCGATTCACCACGGAGACCCTTATATGACTATATGTTACACAAGAAGACGTACAAGATGATAAATCTTGTACGAGACAAGCAAATCCTGACATTGTGTTTTTCTTTTTATCAGGATATTCAGTACTATGGGAAAGGAAACTCAGTTAAAATTCTTGCAGTGGATTGTGGGATCAAACAGAACATGATCAGACATCTTGTTGCGGTAGGTGATTATATAACAATTTGTTTTTCTTCCAATTCTGATTCCATTCTAGAAAGAAAAAAATCACAGCCATATTCAGCCTGCTGTTGGCAGCAAGCCGCCAACAAGCTCCGGTTATATTTGTGGTCTGGTTTATTTGCTCCACTTTTGTGGCTAAGATTCTGATATGTGCACCAGCTCTCTGGCTAAATGTTCCTGTCCTCAAAGACAGATCGCTCCTTTCTGCCTTTGTCCCCATGTGCTCCTTTTATCCTTGTCTTCCTGGTGTTATCCTCCATCCGGTTCCGTTTCTTATTATCTTGCTATCTTGTCCCTGTGTTCTCTATTGTATCTCTGATTCTGTTCCTACCTATTTAGGGCAGGTTGTTTTTCTTAGCCTGTGGCAGAAAGGTCTTTTTGTGTGTGTGTCCACTGAAAACAGAGCAACCTGTCTCCACAAAGTCAGTGATGCCTGTACAAACTTTGGGTTCACCATCAACAAAGATAAAACTGTAGCCATGCACCAGCCAGCCCTAGGGCAAAGATACATTGAGCCCAATATCCCAGTGAATGGCTACAGATTAAACGTTGTCAGGAAATTTACTTATCTAGGCAGCACCCTTTCACAGAGTGCCACAATTGATGACGAAGTAAATGCAAGGATCTATAGGGTTAGTGTTGCCCTTGGCAGATTGTACAAAAATGTTTGTAACAGAAGTGGCATAACCCTGCAGACAAAGCTTAAAGTATACAGAGCAGTTGTATTAACTACACTGCTGTACACATGCGAAACATGGACTGTATACCAGCGCCAGGCTAGAAAGTTAAACCACTTTCACACAGTCTGCCTTAGAAAACTAATGCAAATCAGATGGCAAGACAAAGTACCTGATACCTAGTCTTTGAAAAAGCAGCCATGCCCAGCATCCACACGCTACTCATGCATTATCAAATTTGTTGGGCTGGTCATGTGGCACGCATGCCAGATCACAGGCTCCCAAAAAACTCTTCTATGGTGAGCTGCAAAATGGGAACGGTGGGAACGTTCCCAAGGCGGGCAAAAAAAAAGGCTTTAATCACACCTTGAAGTCTTCACTCAAAGCATTTGGGATAAATGACACCAATTGGGAGGCTGCCTCTCAAGACCGAAATACATGGCGTGCAACTCTACACAAGGGCGCGGCTACATGTGAAGCAAACAGAACAGCAAGACTTATTGAGAAAAAAAAGGACAGAAAGACGACTGTCCTCACTGTCCAAGAACTTTTCTGGCCCGCATCAGCCTCATCAGTCATCTTCGTACTCATACTTGATTAAAAAGAGCGGTCGTCATGATCTTGATGGACAACACACACTTCTAAGGTAGAGACCCTCTGACTTTGAAGGAAACACCCCTGATTAGTTCCTTTGACGACTTGCTTGTAAGGGAACAGTGGATCTGTCCCCCCCCCCCCGAATGGAGCCCTGTACCTGTGACTTTTTGTCAGTTTGGACAGAAAACATTGTTGATTTGTGCAGTTCCTGGTAGTTTTTGTGTCACTGCCTTTTAAGCATTATATATTCCTACCTTCACTGTGTCTGTTCTGGCTCTTCTAGCATGGTGCTGAGGTCAAGGTTGTACCGTGGGATTATGACTTTTCTGAGGAGCCCTATGATGGACTGTTTATATCGAATGGGCCTGGCGACCCAGCTTTAGCAGTAGACATAATCTCCAATCTCCGCAAAGTAAGTATATTACTTTGAGAGTTTAACCTTTCATTGGCAGATAATTTTGTGTGTTAAACAGTTGTGTCATTTTCTGCTTGCTAATGTCTGTACATTTCTCTGTCTCTCTTTCCTTCTTTCATTTCCTTTCTTTCCTCTCTTTCTTACATCTTACTTCCATATCTCTCCTTCTTCTTTCCCTTCCTTTCTTATATCTCATTCTTATATATTTATTTCATCCCTTTCTTCTCTATCTCTTTTATTTTCCTTCCTCCTTCCTTTCATTTCTTACATTTTTTTCCCGAAATCTTCCTTCCGTACCTCTTTTACTTTTCTCCTCTTATCCCTTCCTTTCTTAATTCCTTTTCTTACCTTCTTTAAAAACTATTTCCTATCTCTTACTTTCTGTTTTCCTTCCTTTATTTCTTCCACCCACTCCTTCCTTCCTTCACCCCTCTTTGCTTTCTTCTTACTTTCCTTCTTCCATTCCATCCTTCCTCATCTCTCTTACTTATCTTCTTCAGTCATTTACTTCATTTGAACCAATCTCTCTCATACTTTCCTTAATTCCCTTTTTTGTATCCTCCTTTGTATTCCTCTATGCTTTCCTTTCTTTCTTGTCTGCTTTTCCTTTTGTCCTTGCTTCTCTTATCCATTTTCTCCCATCTTCTCTTCTCACTTCTTTCTTACCATTCCTTCTCTTTTATTCTCTTCTTTCTTTCAGCCTCTGTAGCGTTTGACACGGTTTATTGCAAATACAGTCTGACTTTCCCCTCAAACAACTATAGTATGACATGACATGTATTGTCATGCCTGCAACAGCAAAACACCTGAACTGAAAGGAATTCACTCTCCTTGCCAATAATGTAGCTGGCTCACCGCCATCATTTCAGTACGCCAAGTTGTAAAATGCCTGCCTGGAGAATAGAGTTGATAGATAATAAAGAATTATTGGCACTTATGTACACCTCTCTGCGGTCTTTTAAAAAACATGTTCCCAACCGGGTAATGAACCCTGACTGTGTAAAACAGATTTGAACACAGTTGACTGGATGAAACAGAACTTCAACAAATAAAGTTGACTAGATGAAACAGAACTTGACTGGATGAAACAGAACTTGAACAAATAAAGTTGACTGAATAAAACAGCTTGAACAAATAAAGTTGAATGAGGGAAATAGAACTATTACAAATAAAGTTGACTGGGTTAAACATAACTTTATTAAATATTGTCTCAGGTGATACAAAACAGAGATGAGCCTGTGTTTGGTATCTGCATGGGGAACCAGTTGGTAGCTCTCTCAGCCGGAGCCTCATGCTACAAGCTTCCTCTGGGAAACAGGTAAGAGCTCATCCAGGTGTTCTGTATTTCTAGAAGGTTCTCTTTAGAAGCAGAGAAATGTATTTATTAAATTTCAGCCACATAATTTCCTCTGTGGGTTCCGGGACCCACTTTAAGGATGGAAAAGAATAGACCCACTACTCCCCTACCAAGCATTTCATAATAGACAACTAATTAGGGATTTTTCCTTTGAAGTCAGAGTGCATCTGCCTAAGAGAGGAGAAACCAGCAGTCTGCATTCAAAAAAGCCAGATCTGTAAAATGGATGTGCATGCAAAACTCAGGTTCTGAAACAAAACCAAAGTTGACAATTGGATGAACAGCCAGATATTTTCACCAGGGTTTGCAGCCAGTGAAGGCAAAGAAGAAGTAGAAGACCCAACATAATATTTTGCACTAACATTTCATTTTCTCACAGAAAATGAATTTTCTGCATGCCAGATGAGTTATCAGAATATGAAAATGGGAAAGCTGGCATTCAATATTGTGATATGAGAAGAACAGAAGTTGTCGGATTCCTTTAGGAATGCGCTGTAGCCAATCACATGATGTTTCTGACACATGCAGAATTACTAGTAACACAGTTATGGGTTGTTTGGGACTGAAAGGGTTAATTCATATCTTCATCAATATCAACATTGTTGTCCTCTTCTTCTTCATGTTCACTGGCTGTAAACTCTGGCAGAAGTTTTGGTTGTTCGTCCACTTCTGGACTTTAGTCTTGTTCTACAACTTGAGTTCTGTGTGTGTGCACATTTGCTTTAGTGATCTGCTTATTTGTGTGCATGCTGTTGGTTCCTTACCTGTCACGCAGATGCACTCTGACTTTGAAGAAGTAACCCCTGATTAGAGGACTTTTATAGCATGCTTGTATTTTTGGGAAGTGGGGGGGGGGGGGGGTAATGTTTCTGTCTCCCCCCCCCCCCCCCCCCAAACCAGTCCTCAAAATGGGACCCCATTACACACAAGGGGAGTTGTCTTCATCAACATCATCATCTTTAGTAGAACTAATACCACAGTGACCAGTGCCCTTCCAGCACTTCATCATCATGTGATCATCATTGACTGATCTTATAGGCATCTTGGTTCAACACCAATAGG
Organism: Candidula unifasciata; assembly: GCA_905116865.2. NCBI lineage: Eukaryota > Metazoa > Mollusca > Gastropoda > Stylommatophora > Geomitridae > Candidula > Candidula unifasciata. Next base: position 669,576 of record CAJHNH020000668.1, read on the forward strand.
AAGGATCATGTTAGATGCATCTCAGCTTCATAGGAAGAACCCCTAATAAGATGCCTTTTAAGACATTCTTGTTAATGGGTCAGTGTTTTTTCTTTTTTCCTAGAAATGGACACAATGTGTTTACATTACTTTGTTTGCTAATGCTGTGTCATAGAGAAGACACATTATACTATAAGAAAAATAGAAAGCGGTAGTGGCCCTCTCGGGATTTGAATCTATCTGCAAATGAATGTACAGCCTCACTGAAAGAATAAATACATTTTTTGCTAGAAAACTCTAAAATAAAATTGGGAATCTTGATATATTATTTATTTTAGTTAGTTAGTCCACAGATCACACACGCTGCACATTGAACTTTTCAGTCCATAAGGCTCATTTCCCCTCGTAGTAACTACCACAGCTTGTAGCAGCTGGTGACACCACTTCTATGTTGGTTTATTCTTCTTCTTTATCTTCCTGCATAGTGCTCTTGTCTGCTCACAAACCATTAGACTTAATTTGCTATTTACAGAGGTCACAACCAGCCAGTGGTGAACATGCTAAGTGGGGAGGCTTTCATCACCTCACAGAACCACGGCTACGCTGTCGACAGCAACACTTTACCTCCAGACTGGCAGGTTCTCTTTGTCAATGCTAATGACAAGTCTAATGAGGTACTTTGATTTTTTTTATTTGAGCAAGGAGGAAGCAAGAAAGGAATGAAGAAAAGGATGGAAGATGTATAGAAGAAGTGAAGTAACAGATATAGAGAAGAATACGATGGCAGAAGAAAACTAAGAATAATAGGTAGAAAAGGGGTGGGGGGAAAAGGAAATAAAGGGAAAAGGAATGATTTAGGAAAAGTCATATTTAGAAGGAAGAATGTAGTGGAAGCAGGAGATATAACAAAGATAGAAAAGAAGGACGCAAGAGGAACATTTATTTATGGTAAGAATGAAAAAAGTAAGAGAGATTGGAAAAGAAAGGATGGCAGAAAGAAAGTAAGAGATACTGTTAATGAAAAAAGTTTAAACAAATCTGCAAATAGCCAATTTAATATATGAGTGCATGTTTAAAATATGAAATCTAATTTGACCCAGTGCGTATTCTGGAGCCATATTGTGTGGAAGAAAGAATGGACCCGCTGCGTTCTAACAAGCATATCATAAAAGGCTATTTGCTGAAATTTAATGTGTCTGGGCAAGTAGAACAGATTTCACAGCCTAGCTATAAACCCACAGTGTGCCAGTTGCCCTTTTAAGGATGAATGCGGATAAGAAGAAAGAAGAAATGTTTTTAAACAAGTTAAACTTCACTAAGTGGAATTTAGTTAGGGCTTATGGTTGCACCAGGTGTTTGTCAAACATGACTTTGGCTCCCAGGTTGACCCAGCCTTAAATGGATACCAGGTAAAGTCCTGGGAAGTAAAGGTAGCTAGCGTAATGTTGGTCCATAAAAATAGAGTGTAGCCTCATATACCTAATGCGCCACTGTCATGTAAAGAGACCTTTACTGTACTTTACTTATGATTGGCAGTTAGAAGGTGGGGGGGGGAGGTGTAGGGGGCTGGAGTAATGGAGTTGCTAGCAGGGATTTTGTATAGGTGGTCTTGTGTTTAAATTCCTGTCAAGGCTGTGATTAAAAACATTTTTAAAGACACACTTTGTATACGCATATGAACAATTTCAGTGATTGTGTTTGAAAAGAAAAGGCTGATAAATGAATTAATGAATGTTTCTCTCAAGGGAATCATGCACAAGACCAAGCCGATCTTCACTGCCCAGTTCCACCCCGAAGCCTGGGGTGGGCCCACAGATACACAGGTACGAATTTAAAAAACTTTATTTCCAGAGGGTCACAAATTGGGCACGCAGGCCTGTCTCACATTTGACCCTTTTAAACTCTCATTTTTCACAAGGCAGTTGATATTAAGCATTTATGTTGATGTATCAAAATATTCCTATTATGGAGTGTAAATTAAAAAACAAAAGCATGGATGACAATTTCATACCTTTAATCTGTGCCTAGCTTCTGAGGTAAAACTGCTGATTATTTTCTACTACAGCTGGGAGAGAATACTAGTGCCTCAAATATGGAGAGAAAAAGCACCACAATACCCACCTTCAAAAAAAATTATTTAGAAAGGAAAAGTTGGGACAGGTTTCAAACTATCAACCAATCAGCCTTCCAAACTGTAGGAAATACTTTGAAGAGAATTGTCAATCACAGACTAAAATTACACTTGGAATCAGAGCACGTCTGGATGCCAGAACAAGTTGAATTAAGAGAAGGTTATAGCATAGGAGATCTGTCAAAAAATTGTAGAAGATGATTTCCATAAAAAGAAAAAATCTTAGCTATGTGGGTTGACTTTAGACAGGCTTTTGACAAACGTGAAAAGAGGGCCTTATTGCTAAATTGAAGAGAAGTGGAATCTAGGAGAATTTGGTAAGATGTATCCAGTCCTTCATTGCTAAAAACCCTCAAGAATGGTTAAGTCTCTCCCAGTCCACTGTGGTATACCAGGAAATAAAACTACAGATAAACTAGCTAAGAAACTATGAACAGGAATACAGTGTAGTAACATTCTGTAAGAAAGAAGGTTTAAAAAAAATGGGTGGGGGGGGGGGGGGGGGGGGGGGCATCCAGTCTAGCAGAAGGGAACAAAATTAGGCCAGTGGTGACTACCATTTACTTGTCTGACATGGGCAGGTCATTAGTCTGTGACTCAGGGTAGGACATAATAAACATAACTAGCATATGCACAGGTTTCATCTGAGTAGTTCACGCTATGCCCATGTGGGCTGTGTACACAAACTGCAGAACATATCCTGATAGACTATCTAGCAGACTAGACTATCACTTGTACAGCCCATTAAGAAGGAAATACCGGCCCAGTAAGTCAACACTAACCTCAAAGTTGTATGGAACTAAAGAGGACCTCCAAACAGCGGTTAGTTCTGTCATAAGAACTTGCCTATTGGTGTAAATCAATTGAATAATCACAAGAAGAAGAAGAAAACCTGAGAAGTTAGAACTTTAGTTTTCCTAGAGAATTTGCCAACCAACATTGGTATATGACCAACAAACACAGGAATGAACAGCATGAAACTGCTAATGACATCATTTTTCTTCTTTCTTTCTTGCTTTGTCAGCAGCTTCCTTGTGCCGCTACATGTTGCATATTAAAAGATAATAGGTAGCCGAGCTAGGGCACACTCAGTTGCTTGGAATGCTGTGGCGATGTGAAGTCTCAGCTTTCAGTAACTCCCTCAGCAGTTGATCTTCTAGGTATCTGCTGGCTGTAGGTTTTTCTATTTTCATGCTCTTGCTTCCGGCATCATTGGATTCATTCTCACTAGATGGCCGAACCATTTGAGTTTTTCTTTCATAATTAATGTAGTGATGGGTATTGTTCCAACAGCTTTTCTAATCTCTTTATTTCTCACACAGCCTTTAGTTTTGTTCCGAAACATAATTTTTTGTGTGCATCTGTTTGACAGATCTCGCTTATTTGTATGCAGACTGTTGGTTCCTCGCCTCTTAGCCAGATGCACTCTGACTTTGAAGGAAGTACCCCAAATTATTTTACTTTTACAAAATGCTTCTTAAGGGGGCAATGGGTCTGTGTTTTTTTTCCTTACAAAATGGAACCCTGAAACCCAAGCATGGAATATATATTTAAAAAATAAATATTTTACACAATCATGACAACATAAATTGCTGTGAAGCTGCAAAAGTAACAGACCTTTCCCACACCTTTATGTGTATTGGGCATATAGGGCTAGACCCATTTTTATAGACCAGTGGGCACTTGGTTGATGATATGATCAACTTCATGTCAGTCACACAAAAAAAGGCAAAGGCTTGAATCCGATTTCTGTTTGTTTCCTCCACAGTTCCTCTTTGACTACTTCATGGAACTGATCAAACAAAAGAAGACTTCCCTCCATCAGATCATTCAACCCAAGAAACATACTAACAAAATGGCTGATGTAAGTCATCATTTGTGAGATTATATGTAAATATCCTAATTTCACATTTTTTGCAATAATCACTGTCATTGGAGATTAGGAAATAAATTCTCACAAGCTATATGGAGCCGGTTTTAACATAAGGCTGTGAATCCTGAACAATTAATAAACAGGATGAACAATATCTTGAGGCCTCGGAGCTGTGGTTTTATGGAAGAATTCTTAGAATTCCTTGGAAGAAGAGTAACCCAGGTGTTTTAAAAGAGGCAGGTGCTTGAAGACAACTTACCACAAACATCAGAAAGAGCCAGTAATCATTTTTGGTCATGTTATTAGAAGAGGGAAAAGGGAACATGCTGTGACCACTGGATAGATTTGTAGAAAAAGAGACAGATGAAGACAGTGCAAGAAGATTCTTGACAGCCTTTTGTCGAGGCCTGGAGGGGTGTCAACACACGAACTGATACACGAACTGATACACGCAGCTGCAGATTGTGGAATGGCATGATTGCAAGGCACTTAAAGATGAGGACCCTCATTTTAGTGGTCAAAAGTGTCAGGGACACGGAGGAAAGGTCGTTTTAGAGGAGTATGGTCAACATGACAGGGTCTGTTTCTGAGTTCGTCCTTACAAGGGCGGTTGACATGTCATGCTGTCGTTTACAGCAAGGCTGCAATATTTACATCTTTTGGCCCAACACCTCCAGTGTTAAAAAATATTTTATTGTCTTGTGTGACTTGCTTGTTAACTCATTGATGTATCAATGTCTTTTTTTTTTTCCATTGACTGCCAACAATCACTTATTGTGTTCTTTCATTGTTCACATTTGGTCAGAGAATGATGGTAAAATCTGGCTTCCTGTGGTTACTTCCAGTCACTTTGCATTTTGCTTAATTCAGGTCATACACTTGCGATTATGATAGTGGTTATTGCACCTGGAAATATATCAAAAACCATTCTGGGACCTGGAGAGTTAAAGGGCCCGGGTTCTTCTTTATTTTTTTTTAAATCTGTCCCTAAAATGGGACCCACGTTGGTAACATAATGTGATGATAATGATTTTCTCATGTTCACACCATCCTGGAACCCACATAAGTAACATAATGTGATGATAATGATCTTCTCATGTTCACACCACCCTGGAACCCACATGGGTAACATAATGGGATGATAATGATCTTCTCATGTTCACACCACACTGGAACCCACATGAGTAACATAATGTGATGATAACGATCTTCTCATGTTTACACCACCCTGAAACCCACATGGGTAACATAATGTGATGATAATGATATTCTCATGTTCACACCATCCTGGAACCCACATAGGTAACATAATGTGATGATAATGATCTTCTCATGTTGACATCATTAGCTGCGATAGTGCTCTGGTTAGATACTTGCCTGCTGTCTAAAGATCTTGGATTCGAATACACACTGGAGCAGAATTTTGTGATTGACCTAGAGACTGCCAAGTTAACCTAATCTGTAGTGGGTCGTGCCTGAGCTACCTCAGTATTCTCCTGCAGTCTCCTTATTTTGTTATGTGGTCATCGTCTAGGAAGCTCTTGTGTGTGACTGGAGGAGTTCATACACCCTTAACACTTGGTTGGATGCATAGCCACATAAAGCATCCAACAATGACTAAACCATTTCATTCTCTTTCTTTCAGTGTAATCCTCCCCGTGTGGGTTTCTGGGCTCAGTTGTAGGGAAAACAAGAATATACCTACCGCCTCCCTAGAAAGCATGTTGTAAGAGTTGACAAACAGGGGGGCTTTCTTTGAAGTTGCAGTGCATCTGCATGAGCGGCAAGGAACCAACAGTCTGCATACAAATAATTCAGAGTTTTTCTGGAATTTTTACAGCCGGTGAAGGCAAAGAAGAAGAGTAACAATGTAATCCATACCCAGTCTTGTTGAAACCTTCTCTCTTAGGTCAGTTGTTCGGTGATATTTGTTTGAGATCTTTTGGAAACAGCACATTTTGCAGGTAGTCATATTCTCTTCTTGTGATCTAGTCATTGTCCATGTTTGGCACGGATAGCATAAACTAGGGATGGACACTAGTTTTCACCTGTTCACAGGTCCAGCTGGATGACCACATCATCCACCAAGTGTGGATTGGTCTATAAAATATACATTTAGCCCTATATGCATGAAAGTGTGGAAAAGGGTTTTTAACTTTACTTTCTTTATTCACAGGTATCCAAAGTGCTTGTTCTGGGCAGCGGTGGCTTGTCCATCGGGCAGGCTGGGGAGTTTGACTACAGCGGATCTCAAGCTATCAAAGCTCTAAAGGCGAGGATTTCTATAATCTTATATAACTTAATTTTCTTATTGTAGTTGGTCTTGTCGCTTGTACATGTATATTTACTTTGTCTCTGCTAAAGTAATCTGGTAATCTGGTAATCCTAGTTTCAGCTTCATAGCAAACGGGTCACCCCACATATGCTCCGCTCCTGTGCCAACGAAAAACAAACGCAGCTCACAGTGTCACGCCATGCACTCAACTCAGAAGCTGGGCGACGAAACTACATCCTTCCAGTCTACAAATGGAGCAAAAATGCAACGGCCACCGTCTGGAAAAATATTTGCCACGGCTTAAAAAAAAAAAAAAAAAAAAAAAAGGTGGCCGTACCTAGCGTCCATTTTGACCGGAAGAATTATATGAGGGTTAATAAACGGTCACCCCAGCAGTACCCTCATTATTAGCTGGGGAAGGGACTTAGGACATTACATCCACCAGCAGGCGTCGCCCCTACAACGACCTGCCTGCCATCGTTAACGACTGTTCACCCAACAGCCATGCAGTTCTTTGGCACGAAGGAGACACCTTGAACTTGGGTTTCGTACTGCCGACTCCCTACTAAGATGTTATTTTATGTTCTTTTATCACAATTAATGTCACTGCACATTGGGCATACCCATGCGTGCTCAGTTCTCCGAAGCAGCAGCCACTCTAAAGTACTTCTACTAATTGTCCCCATGAGAAGCTGGTTATATTGTCTCCTTTCTCGGCCTCGAAGACGGCAAAGACGTGCATCACCATGCTTAACTCCCATGTCACGCAATCGTGTTAGTGTCAGGGATTCCTCATTCTCCACTAGCCCGGTTCGTACAGCGTTGACTATGTCTGCTCTGTCCATACTTTTTCCTGCAATCATTAGTGCAGTGCTTGCCAGTTGGTCTGCTCGCTCATTTCCCTTCACGCCCGCATGACCCGGTGTGTAGATCCAGGTTACGGAGGTTAAGTGCGATTTCCTGATGCTTTCTATCCATTCAGAGCGCATACTGCCTGTTGCTATCTTCTGAAGCATATTCATTGAGTCTGAGACAATTACTACCTGTGTGGCGGTTTGCTCGGATACCCATGCTAAAGCTCTAGAAGCAGCGGCTATTTCCATTGTCATGCTTGACGTGGTTGTCTGGTAAGCGCCGCTGTCCTCATGTATTGTTTTCCCCTTTCTTTGCGCTGTGTATGCCCATGCTTACCTTGATCCGCGCTTCACAGATCCATCTGTGTAGATGATGGTATCTTCTGGGTCTGAATGCTGATCTATCAGTTCCCTTACTTCTGTGTCTACCGCCGCAGGAATTTGATCCCTGCAGTACCTTCCGAGTGTGATGACAACCTTAGAGATGCCATGCATGTCTACTGGTGTATTCGTCCATTCTTTTCCGTGGCTGATCACGTCTAGGTCACATACCTGCTGGATTAATTCCTCAGCCTTTGCCATCCAAGAGCGGCCCCTTTTGAGACGCGTTCCTTTTGTGTTGTGAATAGCTTTGTGTAATGGGTGGTTAACATCTGCCGATACCCTCATGTAAGCCTTGACCTGTGCCACTTTGTATCTGCTTGTCATAGTCGGCAGACCCAGGATATAACGCATGGCGTTGCAGGAGGTGTCTTTTGTGCAGCCGAGTATGAGTCTCATGGCCTCATTCTGTACTCGGTCCAGTCTTTCTAGCTGGGTTTTGCTGACAGTGAGGAGGCCGAGACCATAGTCAATGACGCTAAGCACAAGCCCTTGATAGAGAAGGAAAAGTAGACGTTGTTCAATATCAGCTGCTGCTAGCACCTTGAGTGCTGTCAAACCTTTCCTGGCTCTAAGTATGACGTTGTCTACGTGGCATTTGTATGACAAGCATCTGTCAAATGTCATGCCCAGGTATTTCATGGTGTCCGTTCTCTCGATGTCCACACCACAGATGCTTACGACTGGCGTTGGTGTACTCACGATGTGGGTATTCAGAGAGAACCATGTTAAGGAGGCTTTGGACGGGTTCACATGAGCTCTTGATTCCTGGCACCACTCACTAAGTCTGTCTAGTTCGTGTTGTAGTGTGGTTGTAATTTCCTGCCTGTTTTTACCTCGACGGTAAACGAGGATATCATCTGCATACGACATTGTTCTGCCTAGGCATTGTTCTGCTAAAGTGTCGGCTCTGTGGCTAAGTCAATACAAACGCTTCGTAATGCCAGGATGCCGGGTTCGATCCCAGCTGTGGGCCATGCACCTTGCGTTGGTTTCGACAGTGGTGTCAAGAAAGCCGACTGTCCAGAAAGCAATGGCAAACTACTGGATGTAAATTTGCCTAGAAAAACCACACAACAGCCAGGGGCTGTTGGGGTTGGTTCTGCAACGTCCTGTAAAGGATACGCAACTAACCAACCAACTCTGCTACAGTAAAACCTTGTTAAAACACAAACTCACTTAATGGTTAACATGAACAAAATTGTGGTTCCAGGAGGGCTGGCCAAATGGTTGAGATAGCAGGGCTCTTATTCAGGAGACCCAGGTTCAAATCCTCAGTAAGGTTGAGAATCATTTTCTTTTGGGGGCAAAAAAAATTTCTAGCTCACACTGTCCGTGGTGACTGCAGTAGCCATGCGGCTCTAAATCCTCAGACTCAAAGACCCTGAACCTCTCTGCCTACACCGCATAAGTGCTAAATACAGGCAGTTTATTGGTAGTTGTAGGGATGTATCACAGACATCAGAAGGAGACAGTCATCATTTTTCAGCCATGTTATGAGAAGAGGGAAAATAGAACATGTTGTGACCACTGGAAAGATCTGTGGAAGGAGGGATAGAGGAAGACAACGAGAAAAGATGCTTGACAGTCTTGTTGCATGGCATGGAGGTCTGTCGGCACACGAACTGATACATGCTGCAGGAGATCGCAGATTATGGAGAGGCATGATCGCCCACGCCAGTCGGCAAGGCACCTGATGATGATGATGAGGGATGTATCATTGTTTATTAGTCCCCAGTTAGTCTAATAGTTATTATTACAGTTAGTTATTAATAACAGATAGTTATTCTAAGATAGATTGTTTATCTGAAAGTTATTCATACAGATAGAATTTCCTACTTGTAGTTATTTCTCAAGATAAACTTTAGTCTGGTAATCATTCTTAAAAATATCATACCTAGCTAGAAGTTATTCCCAAAGATGGATAATAAGTGTATCCTGGCAGCTGTTGCAGATAGCATGCACCCCAATCCACACCAGCATACTAGACTTTAAGCACATCATCCTGTTTGTGTTTATGATAGAAAAAGAGACAGAAGAAGAATTGGCTTCCTTCATTTTCTTCTTCTTCCTTCTTCTCTTCCTCCTTGTCCTCTCTAGTCCCTGTTCTGCCTTTCTGGGTCAGATTTTGAAGAGACATCTGGTGTGAGCCATGATTTTTGTTGTTGCTGTGGAGTTACTGATATTCTGGCAAACTGCAAGTATCCTATCCACTAACTTACTATAGCATTCATATACTTTCTGTTAACAAGTAACTTGGGCCGAGCGTGACATTTTCACCAATGTTTCATTACCAGGAGGAGAATATCAAAGTGATCTTGATGAACCCGAACATTGCCTCAGTACAGACAAATGCTGAAGGAGAGAAGCAGGCGGATACTGTCTACTTCCTGCCGATCCAGCCAGATTTTATCAAGCAGGTCATTGAGAAGGAGCGACCAGATGGAATCTTACTGTCTATGGGTGGCCAGATTGCCCTTAATTGTGGTAAGTTACTTATAATAGTTGGTGTCTCTGGCTAAGGTGTTTTGAATATGCTTCGTAATTCTGAGGTACCTGGTTTTATTTGAGCTATTGATGATTTGGCAGCAGACCACCTTGCATTGATTTTGGCATTGGCGTCAAGAGCTGACTGTTCAGAAAGCAGTGGGAAACCAGTGTTGTCTAGAGGAACCAAACATAGTCAATAAATGCTGGTGTTGGTTCTGCAACATCCTTTTCAGTGCAGGGTGGTCTGCTGCCAAATTACCCACAGCTGGGATTGAACCTGGCACCACAGAATTATTAAACTAAGCATCTACATACAACCTAGCATTTACATAAAGCTAAATACCTACATAAACATCCTACAGCTGATAATTAAACAAACAAATTATTTACAAAAACTCCACTGTCAGGATAGATAAACTTGTGGACATAAAATTAGAAATATTTGAAGTATATCATTTAGTTAGAACAGACTAGTACAGACAGCTTAGACATTGGATTGGTTTTTAATTTAGTGTCTGAATGGATTGATGATGATAGTTGATTATCTGGTTTTTTTTTTTTTTTTTTTTTATCTTCTAGCAGTCAGCCTGTACTTGCAGTTTGGTATTCTATATGAACTGCCCTTCTTATGTGAGCTTCTGTAGAGTTTGATGTCAAGGGTTATAGTGATAATTATACCAAAGCTCAAGTTGTCTGGCTGTGTTGTTCAGTATTTTACTGGTACCATCATCATTGGAGCTCAGCGTGGCTGCTGAAGATGGCATCAGAGTACTTATGGGAATGTCCTGAGTGCTTTAGTGTTGGTCCTTAATTCAACTTAGCTTTCTAAAACACTGCTTGGTTTGTTTGACAGGTCTAGAGCTGGAGAAACAGGGAGTTTTCAAAGACTACAGCATTCAAGTGTTGGGAACTCAGATCCCAAGTATCGAAGCCACAGAGGATAGGCAGATATTTGCAGACAGGTTGAAGGTAATTCATCAAACTTATCCTGAATGCAGCGTCGAAAGCCATCCCAAGGGGCAGCCGGAAGGCATATAAACCTTTTTGGAATCAAGAAATTCAAAATACTATATCTGAAAGGAATAAAGCAAGAATATTTCTCGAAACTGCACGTTCAACAGAAGCAAAGATCCAATACAATAAAGCATGTGCCAGAGTAAAGCTTGTAGTTAATAAGGCTAAAAGAGATAAATGGACAGAAACTTGCTCCAACTTAGACCTTAGACAGAATGGAAATAAAGCATGGACTTTAGTTAAAAACCTCTCCGGAGAAAGTAGAAGGGTGAACCCAAAACCAGTGACAGATGGGAGTAAGACAATCACTGAAGACAAGAAGAAAGCAGAACATTTCAATCATTATTTTGCCTCAGTTAACAGAGCAGGTAAGCTGTCAGAACTCAATAGAACACAGCTCTCTCAGTTGAAGAAACAAGAGAGAGCTCCAACAGCCAGCGACTCCCTTTTTGAAAATGAATTTAGCATGGATGAATTAGAGCAAGCCCTGAAGAAATTAAAACCTAGAAAATCTCCAGGCCCAGATAAGATCCACAACGAAATGCTGCTACATCTTGGCTGGTCTGGGAGAGAAGTAGTTCTCAGGCTTATTAATAAAACTTGGAGGTCAAGCAAACTTCCAAGGGCATGGAGGAATGCATATATCGTCCCCATCCTTAAAACCAAAAAGCCTCCAGATGACCCCAAAAGCTACCGCCCGATATCCTTAACATCATGCTTGGGCAAAGTTGCAGAAAGAATGATAAACAGGCGCTTATATTGGTTCCTTGAGAGTTCTGGTGTTCTATGCCATGAAACAGGCAGGCTTCAGAACCAACAGCTGCACAGAAGACCAGCTGTTCAGACTGACACAAAGAATACATGATGGCTTCCAGAATAAGAAACACACAGTGGCAGTCTTTGTCGATCTCCAGCAGGCCTATGACAGAGTATGGAGAAAAGGTCTCCTGATGAAGATGATGAGCATAGGAATACATGGCAGATTGTATAACTGGGTGAAATACTTCCTGATAGATAGAACAATCCAGACTAAGATGCACAACGCAATCTCTTCTAAAGAAGTCTTGGAGGAGGGCTTGCCACAAGGCTCATCATTGAGCTGTACACTATTCCTAATCTTTATCAATGACCTGCCTGAACAAATCAAGGCCGAAAAAGCCTTGTACGCTGATGACCTAGCAATATGGCAGAGTCATGAAAATGTGGAAAGTGGAGACCAAAGACTGAATGGAGACCTTAGAAGACTGCATGATTACTGCCAAAGATGGAAACTCAAGATTAACTGTGCAAAGACGGTCTACACAATCTTTACCAAAAGCCACCAAGTAGCAAGGAAGAATATTAACCTGAGGTTAGACAAACACCAAGTGATGAAAGAAGAGCATCCCACATACCTTGGAGTCACACTTGACCCGCAGCTCAGCCTCAAGAACCATATTGAAAACATCAGGAATAAGGCATTGAGGCGGTTACAGTTATTAAAGAGACTTGCAGGTACATCATGGGGATCAGACAAGGAAACTCTGAGGGGCTTATACCTAGGATATGTTCGCTCTGTGATAGAGTACAACAACTCACTGCTTACAACTTGTTCCAAAGCTAACCTAGAGACTCTTGACAGAGTACAAAATAATGCCCTCCGATTAATCTGCGGAGCTATGCAGTCTACACCAACTGCTGCATGTGAAATCCATACAAATGTGGAACCCCTCGGGTTGCGGAGAGAAAAAGCCACTTTAGAAATTTATGAAAGATGCGTTAGGAAAAATCGTAACCATCCTAATAGACATCTTGTAGAAAACTGGGAATCCAAACAAAGAATAAAGCACAAATCGGTTTTTACACTGTGTTAATGAAATTCAGGACAGATACCACCTCCCAGAAAGACGTCAAGGAATTCAGAATGTTGCAAAAAACCTACCACCACATGCTCGCTTTAAAGCTCCAGAAGTCCAAACTAAATTGGTAGGCGAGGAAACCAAACAGTCCGACCCAATCGCTCTTATGAACTCATCACTAAAGACCGTTGATTCTTACCCCCAAGAATGGATACATGTCTATACTGATGGATCAGCATTTAAAGCTACCATTAAAGCAGGTTACGGAATCTACATAGGTTATCCCGATGGATCTGTTGAAGAGATTTTTGATGCATGCGGGGAATTCTGTTCAAACTATGAAGCTGAAATAATTGCACTGGAAACAGCAGTATACCACCTAAAGACTGTAATGGATGTTTACCCCTCAAAGGTCCAAAATATTGTCATCTTCACAGACTCAATGTCTGCCCTTCAAGCTCTGGAGGGCAATGAACGCTGCAGAACTGACATAGCCAAGATAATCCTGGATGCCGATCAGCTTATTACCTCATACAACATCAGAATAGTGATGCAGTGGATTCCAGGTCACTCCGGCACACCAGGTAATGACAGAGCTGACAGATTGGCAAAGAAAGGAGCAACACAAGAACAACCACCTACAGCGACAACCCTCCAGACAGCAAAAACACTGATAAGAGCTATAAACAAAGAGACTTGGTTGAACAGATGGGCCATGGGAGACACTGGAAGAGAGGTTTATAGACATATGTCTGGCCCTGATCCTAATGACAGCATTAACCATCTAACAAGAAGGGACCAGGCCACCATCTTCAGACTTAGAACGCAACATACTCCACTCAATGGACACCTAAACAGAATACAGCCACAACACTCCCCAGAGTGCCAGCTATGTAACTACCCCTACGAAACTGTTGAACACCATCTCTTTGAGTGCCCAAAACTCAGTGAGACAAGAAGAACGCTACTCCCTCCGAGACCAGACAAGTGGAACACCTTGTACGGAGGAAAAGAACAGCTTGTGAAAACATGCAAATTCCACTACATGGCATTGGGCCAAAGGGCGAAAGCTCATGCGCCGCTGGATCGATAACAACAACAACAACATCAAACTTATCATCATCACTATACTCATCATCATCATTCTCATTAAATCTGTTATCAACCATATTCATCATTGTCATCATCACAACCTTGGCCATCACTATTCAGCAAGTCTTACATAACATGTCGCTCTTCTTCTTCTTCTTCTTGTGTTCGCTTTCTGATTTACACCGATAGACAGGTTCTTGTGATAAACTTGACTGTTTTTATGAGTTCATTTTTAGTCCCATACAACTTTGTGTACAGTGGTGACTCACTGGGCCAGTATTTCTTTCTTAATGGGCTGAACAAGGGACAGTCTTGCAGTCATGTTCTGTAGTCTGCACACATAGCCCACAAGGGCAAAAAGGTGAACTACTTAGACGAAGCCTGTGCATATGCTGGTTAAGTTTGTTATGTCCTGTCCTGAGACGTAGGACAATGACCTGCCCATGCTGGTCAAGTAAGTGGTAGTCATCTCTGGCCAGACTCTGTTCACTTCTAATAGCCTGGATGGCCCTTTTCTTCTCATAGTATGTTACTGTATTCTCTTCCTGGTCACATTCTGCCCCTTTTTTAGATGTCGCTCTCATTAGGACCAATACCCTGATGTATTTTAAGGCTCAAAATGTCTCGGGTTTTTCATGTGTCCTACTTTAAGCTGGTCACCTCTAGCAGCTTTTTCTTCTTCTTTTTCTTCTTCTTTCTCTCCTCCTCCTCCTCCTTCTTCTTCTTCTTCTTCTTCTTCTTCTTCTTCTTCTTTGCCTCCTCCTCCTACTCCTCATCCTTCTTCTAGAAATCATGCCTTCCATTACCATTCTTTCTAAATTACTTTGGAAGATGTGACTACTGAGATTAGACAAAAAAGCCCCTTATTCATATTATCAGTGCTTCCAGAGGAGTATGTGCATGTTCAAAAAATACGAGTGGTTGTTACCACAGAGTTACCAGTGCGCTTTATTGCATACACACCTGCTGGGTTTGTTATGGCTGCTTCACCCATCAACTATGAATAGAAATTCTAGTGACAGACAGTTGGTTTTGGCACCTCTAGTTGCTGTCTTATACATTGGATGCACACACAAACTGTTGGATTGTTCTGAGACTGCTGTCAGTTTGACTTTTTCAGATGGGACAGTCATAAGAATTTTGTTTGGTTTTTATCGGCACAGCAACAAGGCAATGATTGTGTGACCCATCAGCGGTTAAGTTGGAATAGCCTGAAACATGTTGTCTCATCCGTTGAGCTTTCTAGCCTTTTTTGGCAGCATTCAGTTATGTCTGTATCGTTGCTTTGTGTTTGATACCTTACATGTATTTCTGTGTCTCTTCTACTTACAGGAAATCGATGAGAAGCTGGCACCAAGCTTTGCCGTTCACACAACTGAAGATGCAGCTGAGGCAGCAACAAGAATCGGCTATCCTGTCATGTTGCGTGCTGCATTTGCTCTGGGAGGACTGGGGTCTGGTGTCGCCAACAATGAAAAGGAACTGCGTCAGATTGCTAACAAGGTAAATCATTATATATTATAAGATTATTTCTGCTTGCTCTTCTTCATGGTTTCAGTTCAGGATCACTTTCACTGCACTGAGTATGCCTCCTTAAGTGCTCCAGCTTGCTTCCATAGATCACTTATGGAATTTCAGCATATTGCAAACTAAAAATCGATTGGTTGAGTAGTTTGCCTCCCTGGGCTGCTAGCTAAAGATTTACCAAATCATGCCGAGATTTTAAAATCTTATTCTGGATGGCAGACCAAGAGACAGATCCCAGATGCCCTATCAATTGTGAGGATAGCATTTCTGATTTCTGTTTCTAAAATGTAACTGGGAAAGCTGCCTATTTGTTGTATTTTTTTTTTCTTTCAAATTTCCCACTTGATTTGCCTCAGGACTGAGTGAGCATCAGCAGAGTCCTACATGGCTCTCTGTCCTTGCTGTCAGCAGTCAGTAATTCTGGCTCTCTGTCCTTGCTGTCAACAGTCAGTAATTCTGGCTCTCTGTCCTTGCTGTCAACAGTCAGTAATTCTGGCTCTCTGTCCTTGCTGTCGACAGTCAGTAATTCTGGCTCTCTGTCCTTGCTGTCAACAGTCAGTAATTCTGGCTCTCTGTCCTTGCTGTCAGCAGTCAGTAATTCTGGCTCTCTGTCCTTGCTGTCAACTGTCAGTAATTCTGGCTCTCTGTCCTTGCTGTCAACAGTCAGTAATTCTAGCTCTCTGTCCTTGCTGTCAACAGTCAGTAATTCTATCCAATATTTTAATATTTTTAGTCTAGAGTTTTCAGTTTTTTTCTTCTGCCCTTATCCTCAGCTGTTCCCTGAAGGATTACAGTCAGAGCATCTCACATTTTCATGCTGAAACCACATAAATTGTTTACATTTTGCCAATAAAAATAGTCGTTCCTGATGGCCTGTAAACCTAAATACTTTGTCTCACATTTATTTTGTTCTCTTTGTGCCTGACACAGAATTTCCCTGAAGCATTACATGTCAAAGTCAAAAGTTTGGCTTCTGAATTCTGTTTTTATAGTGAGAGGAGATATTACGTCCAGATGAAAGAATGGATACCACAAGTCGTAGTAGTAATTTTTCAAAAGTATACTGTTTTACCCTCAGGGTTATAATTGGTATGTATGAAAATACCACAAGTGTCTTGTATAATTTAATATTGATTGGAGAGAACTCCGGAACCACACAAGAGTCGAGCAGCATAATTATGATGATAAGACAAGGCCACTGCATTATATTGTTTCTCTATTCCATAGCCAGGTAAGGATTGTCAAAGATCAAATTAACAAATTAATGAACAAACTGTATTTTCAGAGGGTTAAGAATTGGGCCCACATGCCTCTCGGACTTTCTCCCATGTGACCTCACTTCTTTCAAATTTCATTAATACATCTTTTTACTTCTAAAAGTAAACAACTCACTATTAATTTCATACACTAGAGTTTTCTTGAATTATGCCTGTTTTTCTAAGCCCCCCCCCCCCCCCCCCAAAGATCATAGTACTTGTACTAGATCGATGGAAAATATATGATGTGCTCAAAGTAATAGAACACAGACAAGAAAGTTGAAACAGTTTGGTTATGTTCTCTCTGTGACAGAAAAACATTTTGAAATATTTTTTATTTACCAAACAGGCATTTGCCATGACCACTCAGCTTTTGGTGGAGCAGTCACTTCTTGGGTGGAAGGAAGTGGAGTATGAGGTTGTCAGAGATGCGTTTGATAACTGTATTACGGTGTGCAACATGGAGAACCTAGATCCTCTAGGCATTCATACAGGTAATGGTCACATGATATGCTAGAGACTTTTTTCTTTTTTGTAGTGTGAGTATGCTAGTGAATGTAATAATAGAACAAGTCTTATGTCAGGTAAGGTAATCAGAGTTTCAGTTTCATAGTAAATGGGTCTCTCACTAGTTGCCTTGCTCCTGTGCCAACGAAAACCACATAGAATGACCATCACTGTCGCTTGTGAAAAAACTGACACAGACTGCAGTCTCAAAAAATCCAACAGCATACACAGCATTAAAAACATAAGACAGCCATCTTCTTCTTCTGCGTTCGACATCAGTCATGCTAAACATTGAGTCCTGCCTGGGTCACAAATAGGATTGTGCGTTTAAGGTCGCCACCGGTCCCCCATAGCTTCTCTTGCAATGTGGCTCCCTTGGGTCAGATCCACAGTCTTTGCTGGGAGAGAGGGCAGTACTGTAGTATGTGTTCAGGGGTTTGTCTTTCTGCTCCACAATCACAGGCAGCAGATTCTTTTATGCCTATCCTGTACAAGTGTGCTCGAAGACCACAGTGTCCAGTCCGAAGTCTAAAAATTGATGTTTGTTCTTTCCTGTTGAGTTTGTTTATGCTGTCACTCTCTGGTCTAATCTCCATTCTGCCTTCTCCACTCCCGCTTGAAAGACTGCTTTAGCGCTGTTTTGGTTTCCTTATAGCTGTGTGGTGGATGAGGTTGTGGAAGATTACTCCCAGCTTTTGCCAACTCATCTGCTCTCTCATTTCCTTGAATACCACAGTGGGCTGGTATCCACTGCAAGACCAGTTCTGCTTCCTTGTAGAGTAAACCAATGTTAGTCCTTAGATTAGCAATTAGTTTGTCTTTTTTTTTGCTGGATAGTGCTTGGAGAACAGACAATGAGTCACTAAGTATAACAATTTGGTGCCCTCTGTGTTCTTGAGTGATGAGATGTTGGACTGCAGAGAGGAGGGCAGTTGCCTCAGCTCTGAAGTTAGTGCAGATGTCACCTGCTGGTAGAGAGAAAGTTTCTGCTCTACTGCTAGGGGGTTTAATGTATATTCCACAACCCCCCTTTCTGACTGCATCTGTAGCAGAGCCGTCGGTGAAAACCTGAGTCCAAGTGGTGTTTGGATACTTCTCATCAAGCAAAGCAAGAGCCAGGGTTCTCTGTTGTGTCTCCGTCTGGGCATCTTTTGAAGTGATTCCTGGTACAGACAGCCATCAAACGTGCCAACAAAAACGAGGAGAGCCATCAGTGAAAAACTGAGTCCAAGTGTGTTGGGATGATACTTCTCTTCAAGCATAGCAAGAGCCAGGGTTATCTTTTGTGTCTCCATCTGTGCATCTTTTGTAATGATCCCTGGCACTTGTATGACTACATTTGCCTAGTCTGGCTTTGTTGTCCATAGTTCTCTCTAAGCTTTCGCACAATGCAACATCTGGCTATCCTCCGAATAACGGTCGTAAATTATCAATTTACCCTAACAGGGCCTCAGTCACGTTTCAATTGCACACTTTCGGGGAGTATAACGCCACCGCCGAATTGCGAAATTCTGGCAACTTCCGCCACCACCGAGAGTGACCGCACGCCGCTCATGGGGCGTGGATTGGGGCTAAACTAGATGGCTAGGACTCATGAGCAAATAAAATAAAGGTAGCTGCAGGAGATGTGGTAGCTGCTGCTCGTGAGTCCTAGCCATCTAGTTTAGCCTCAATCCACACTGCATAAGCGGCGTGGGGGACACTCTCGGCGGTGGTGGAAGTTGCCAAAAGTTTGCAATTCGACGGTGGCGGAAGTCGCTGGAAGCTCGCATTTTAAGACGACGAAACTGCGCAATTGACACTCGACTGAGGCCCTGTTAGGGTATATTTTCTGCCTCGATAATTTACGACCGTTATTCGGAGGATAGCCCAAAATCTTTTTCAAGTAGATCTTGGTGCTGTCTGTACAGTTCTCTAGCAAGGTGGTTGGGCTCTGACACTTAGGTCTGTTTTTTTGTTTTGTTCTCTCTTGAAATTTACAGTGCAGTGGGTGACTTTGTAATCTTGTTAATTTCTCATACTGTTGAAGAGATTTGTATTGTCTTCTAAGTTCAAGTGGTTCAGAATCTGCTATCCTCTATGCAGTAGAGACATATTCCATGACTGGCCTGACTGCTCCAGTGTATACATGTTTCAGGATTCTGGAAGTGGCACTCCATGTGGTACTCACTTGTTTTTTCATCACTGCAAGTTTCTTTATTGCTTTTTTTCTGTACTGTTTCTACATCTAACTCACATTTTAGTCACAAGTCAAATGTGATGCTGAGAAAGGTTGGAGTTTCAGTCTGTGAGATGAGCTGAGTTTTTTTTATCCAGACTTTATTTGGGGGGGGGGGGGGGGGGTAAGAGAAAGGTGAAGCTGTGCTTTTTAAATTGTTTTGCTTTAGATCCAACTTCTCAGTCCAGGTTTCTACATTTTCCGGTTTTCTGTAACATATATGAGGCTGTTGTTGTATATTTGGAGGCTGTCCAAACTAAAGTGTCATTAACATGTTTATGACTTAACTGCTTGCATCAACATTGAGCTGCAATTATGGTGGAGACTGTTAGTGTTGGCATATCTGAAGGCTGCCATATATGTTTACTTTACCTGCACAAGCTTCAACATTCTGCTAGGACTGACGTGTTTTTCACTAGTTTTTCAAATGGGACAGTGAAGGACATTTTTATGTGGTTTCCACTGGCGCAGGAGCGGAGCAGTTATGGGATGACCCGTTTGCGGTGAAGTTGAAATCTTGACAAACGAATTGTATATTTATGAATACAGTATTGATTCAGCTTTGATTTTTTTGTTTCAGGTGATTCTATTGTTGTGGCACCAAGTCAGACGCTGTCCAACAGAGAGTACCACATGCTGAGAGAAACTGCACTCAAAGTAACTAAACCATGTTTAAAATTATTCTTAGTTAGTTAATTGAGCGATCATCCTTATCGCATAGCAGACAAGTCCACAAGCACTTGCCAGCAAACCGACCCACTCAGAAAGCATATGGGGAAAAAATTTGTGTCTCTAGCCATGTCACTGATTTTGTTACTGCCATACACCTTTATAGTCAAAAGCACCTATGTCTGCCTTTACAGTTCTCCCTCCAATGGAAACAGTGAAAGCCCATGAGCTTCCCCTTCTTTTCCTTTTCTTTCTCATCTTCCTCTATAGCATCTTGTCTTATGAATCCACATCAATACTTCTATCATTTATGTCCACTTGCACACGTTTATGTTGTATCAGAGACCAACCCCGGTATATTCTGCCCATGTGTCTTTATGGACTCAACTCCTCTTAGTCTTATTGCTGCCTATCTTCTTCTGCTTATTTTTATTTTCTTACTATCCCCTCTTTTTTCTTATTGTCCTTTCTTCATCCTTGAGCATCAGACCTACGTACATACTTCTAAATATCAGAGGTCATGTGTGCCAGAAATATTAACAGTTATTGTTATTTCATTGAACAGGTTGTTCGCCACTTTGGAATTGTGGGAGAATGCAACATTCAGTATGCTCTTCATCCAGAATCCTTAGAATACTGCATCATTGAAATTAATGCCAGATTGTCCAGAAGTTCTGCTTTGGCTTCTAAAGCCACAGGGTAAGCAGTATCTGGTATACATTAGCTTTATGTATTAACAGTGTTACAGCATGAATGGCATACATTCGTTGGTGTCATGTTACATGTTATGTTGTCACAGTTGATGTCATAGCAGATTGTCAATCCCATATGTGCTCAGTCCTCTGTTGCAGCAGCCACTCTAAGGTTGATTGTTCCCATAAGAAGTCGTTTGTATTGTCTTCATTGTACACCACCAGTCTTCTGCCTACATGAAATGGTGCATTGTTTGCCTGTTTGTCTGTTGATTCATGAACCCTTACTCCAGATGTGTAGATCCAGATGAGAAAGCTTAAGTTTGACCTAATGCTGTTTGCTCTGTGTTGCAATTTTCTGAAGCATGTTAGTAGAACCTGATGATTACAACATGTTTGGCTA
Organism: Candidula unifasciata; assembly: GCA_905116865.2. NCBI lineage: Eukaryota > Metazoa > Mollusca > Gastropoda > Stylommatophora > Geomitridae > Candidula > Candidula unifasciata. The sequence goes on from CAJHNH020000668.1 coordinate 690,775, forward strand.
CTTGTTCTGCTGCATATGTGATGCTTTGGAGGTGGCAGTTATTTTCATAGTCTTGCTTGAGTTAGTTGCCTGGTAAGTGCCACTATACTCTTTTATTGTTGTTTCCATCATTAACGCTGTGTAGATCATAATGTCTTCTGGACTGGCATGTTAATCTGTCAATGCCCTTATCTCACTGATTACCCAGTAGCAATCTAGTTTCTTGCAGTGCCTCCCCAGTGTGATAACTATTTTAGAATAGTTATACATGTCTGCTGGTGTATCCATCGATTCTTGTCCTTGTCGGCAGTCTTCCAGGTCACATACCTGCTGGACTGAGTCTTCAGCCTCGGCCATCCAGGAGTGGCCATGTTTAAGATGCACTCTTTTTATGTCATTGATAGTGGTGTGCAGTGGGTGGTTAGCATCTGCCAAAACTCATGCACACCTTGACCTGTGCAACTTTGATGGAGATAGCTGTAAACCCAAGACATGTCGCATGAAATGTCAGGAAGTGACTATTGTGCATTCGATTGTGAGTCTCATTTTGCACCTGGTCCAGTCCTTCCAGCAAGATTCTGCTGACAATGAGAAGACAGGATCATATTTCATGACACTAACACAAGGAATATTTACATTTATGGCCCATCTCAGACTGTGACTGTCGTATGTTTACTTTGAAAATTTGCACTTAAATGTTAAATTCTTAGTGTTTGATGATTTGTTTTCATTGTTAGCATTCAAATGTTTTGGTTGTTACAAGTTAGTTGTCAGCATTCACAGTTCTTGATGAGAAGATGTAAGAATGTTTCTCAGATTTCAGTAAATAAACACAGCATTATGGTCTGATGTGTTCATTATTTTTGTTATGTTTCTTATTCGACCTATGTTTGGTTAATATAAATTTCTGTAACCTGTGGTGTTATTTCAGTGGTTTGAGACAAATTCAGGTCATATTCTATAGTTGTGGATTTCAAGCTGTACAATAGATATGGTCAGTGAAGACACCTTATTTGAGGTGGCTAGTTGGTCATGTATATTAGTACACTTGTTTTCATAGCGAGGCACACATGCCATTTAGAGGTGACAGGTTCAATTCCTGGCACGTTAACTATGGCTTTCAATTTTTTATGTTATCTAGTGTGTCCTTGTATCTCTCTACCTCTTTCTGTGAGTGCTAATCAATACATTAGCTGTTTATTATGTATCAGATTTCAGTAATATTTTTTATGAATTAATCTTTTGTTTGTGTGTGTGTGTCATTTGGTTATGGTGTCTGCTTAGTCTTATTGATTATATTCTGGAGTGAACCATGATTATGTGTCGGAAAAAAATATAAAATATCTAATTACCTTCTGTATAATTATTTCAGATATCCTTTAGCATTTGTAGCTGCCAAACTGGCCCTGGGTAAGGATCTGCCAGGATTAGTCAATTCGACAACCCAAATGACCAGTGCCTGTTTTGAGCCCAGTTTGGACTACATTGTCACCAAAATTCCCCGATGGGACTTGGACAGATTTCAGTACACCAGCAGAGATATCGGCAGTTCAATGAAAAGTGTTGGAGAGGTAATTGCATTTGAAGAAATATACTGAAATTTTGGTAGTTATGGAATGAATGACTTGAGAATGTGTGCTTGTTATTTTGATGCTATTAGTAACCAAATATAGGGATCAGATGTGAGCTTCCAAAAATATAGTGGTAGGACCTACTTAAAACACCTGCAGTAGTGCGGAGGCTAGCAAGATGCCTGTTTGTCCTGTGGTCACAGGTTCAGATCTTTGTTTTAAAAAGCCACCTAAGCTAATGTACTGACCTAGTCTAAAATCATCATCCTCGTCATCATTATGTCTTGCTGTTATCATGACAAAGCTGTCAGCGTAATCTTCCATTTTAGTATATCCAAATAATATTGTTGTTTCTTCATAACTTTAATAAATATGTGTTTTCCCATGGTCTTAGGTGACCCCTGTGAAAGGGTCGTTCGACCAAAAAAAAAAAAAAAAAGTAGGTTAAGAACCGCTGTTCTAGAGTCCATTCCTTCTCACAAACTGATAGACTGCGTTGATTTTAAAAATCTCTTTAATGGTTTTTATGTGTCTTGAGGGGGACCACCTGATCTGTTTTTTCTAACATCCATTGCCAGGTGATGTTAACGATAATTCTCTCTGATGTCACGTCTGTGCCACACATACAAGACTATTGCATGTGTAAATTGAAGCAGAAACTATTATTTGAACATTTTGAATTAAGAATTGACATCACAGCACTTGGGACCTCCTATAAGCGTTCTGTCCCCATCTTCAGCGGCAAGTGAAGAGTTTCAATTCCGAGGGCACCAGTAACTGTCTGATTGTAAATCCGTCTCGCCTTCCCCCTCTTGTATATTTGATATTAAACTATTTATCCAGTATAAGTTATGCCTTCTTCTTTACGTCCTCTTTTACCGCTTTGGGTGTCGAGGGAGATATAAGATCCTGCTTCATGCTGTTCTGGCTGCTTCAACCATAGACACTACCTTGTGCTGTAGAGTTTCTCTGATGTTATCTTCCCATTTGTTCTTGGTCTACCTCTTGCTATACATCCTTCTCCTCTTTTGGTACATCTCTTGTATGGTATAGCATCAGGAGGCATTCTCTCCAGGTGGGAAAACCATTTGATTTGCTTTCTTTGTATGTAATTTAGAATTGGTTCTGTGCCGACTTATATCTCGTATGACCTCATTCCTGATTTGATCTTTTCTGGTCACTCCTACTGCCTTTGTCAGACACCTCATTTCCATGGTTACTAATTTTCTTTTATGTTTTGTTGTGAGTGACCTTGTCTGGCACTGATAGCATAGGGTGAGAATTAATATTCTTTGTATGTGATGTCTCTTTGTGCTGGTTGGGATTGGCTATGCTGTAAGAGGAGGGCTCGCTGTCCCAATACTTGGCCTGCTTCACTGCATCGGATGACAATTTCTTCGTCTAATTTACTATCTTCAGTGAATGTTGTTCCAAGATATTTAAACTCACATGCCTGTCTAATATATGTTTGCTCTAATGCTATGTTTAAATCCTGCTTCTTTCTTTCTATTGACATTATTTCTCTCTTTTCAATGTTGATTCTTATATTATTTGATTTACATTCTTCATTCATGGATGTGAGATGCTGTTGCAAATTCATGGCTGTATCTGCAGTCGAAGCCTAGTCATCAGCAAAGTGTAATTCGTTGATGTTACTATTATTTTATAATTTATGTACTTGCAGGTAATGGCTATAGGTCGAACATTTGAAGAGAGCCTACAGAAAGCGTTAAGGATGACACATCCATCAGTTGCAGGATTCTCTGCGACCCTGCCAGCAGGCAAAGACTACCCAGATACTTTTAACATTGATGACAATCTGAGAGTTCCCAACAACATTCGAATCCACACCATTGCCAAGGTAAACATGTTCAATCTTTACTTAAAGGTGACAGAGCTTAGTGAATAAACTGTCTGCGGTTTGCTTCTCTGTTGGTTCCAGTGAATGCATGTTTCTTGTTTGTAGTAACTGTTTTAGTTATTCTCTATATGGCTGGGTCATATAGCTCTTTTTTTTTTTTTAAATTACCCCTTATAGTTATTAATATTACCTTTCCTTTGGAGTAAACAAAGTAGACAGAGAGAGGGATGGTGCTGCATGGGCAGCACAGGGTCTTTACAATACTGCCTAACCTTAGTGCTGTTGAGACGGCGTGATGCTGACCACATCACCCACTGAGTGCCGATTGATTTATAAAATTAGGTCTAGCCCTATATGCCCAATACGGTCAGCTCTCGATACCACCATCGAAATAATGCAAGGTGGTCTGCTACCAAATCATATACAGCTAGGATCAAACCTTGCACCTGTAATTATGAAGCACATGCAAAACACCGGATCAACAAGTGCAAACTTGATTAAATAAATTCCACATTAAATATGATAAGGTGCATATTGCAGGAAAAGAAAAGAAACACTAATAAAATCGGTATGGTGAACAGCCATATAAAGGAAATAGGAAAGACAGACAAACATCTTCTTCTTTTTCTTCTTCTGTTCCTCTTGTTACGGCATCATTGTTGGGAGGAGATGTAAAAATCTTCTATGCAGTATTTGTTAATGCATTTCTTTAAGTCTGTAATTCCATCATTTTCATGGTCTTTCCCTTGCTCTGTGTTCATTATATTGTTTTTATTATGCCAGTTTGTACCATGGCATTTTCATCATAAAATCTAATCAACATTGACACAGAAAATAGAAGGAAGATAATAAGAGAGGTATGATAGAAGTCTGGGAACAGCAGGGAAACAACATAGAGAGGGCGGAAATAAAACAATATGGTGAAGTGGATGCTGTGGCTGCAAATTCCTCACCAGAAATTAAGTTTCCTGCTCCTTGTCAAATTTGATGTTGTATCTATGCAGTTCTCACTGAGGAGACTTGCGGTTCTAACATTGATAGGGAATGGATGACGGTTGAGAACTTGGCCATTGTTGACCGTTCTCATTGCCTTTTCTCCTCCAGTTTTGATGTTGCAAGATTGTGGAAGTCCCGTTTGCAGCCGGAGCTACTGAGTTTAGTGCTCCTGGCGGGATTATCAGCTGTAATTTTCAGTTTTTGACTGACTTCCAGATTTGTACATAATGGCAATGATGGGTGATGTATTTTTCTTCGTTGTGTTCCTGGAGCAAGGCGTGTGCTACAGCTGCTATTTATTTGCTGGCTATTGCTGCAACTTGGCCGAGGACATGTGGAGAATAGTCAGGAAAAGTTTTAATCTCCTCATTGCCCAGCTATTCGTCGAATGAAGTTGATTTTCAATGATGATGCCTGGTCTCGCAGTTTGTTTAAGGAGGCATGCACCTTATGCTTTGCCAGATCAAATCATGTGTGTTCTGCTGACTGAGGACACTTTTTATGGCTAGAGAATTCACTTGAAGATCCAGCGTATCTGACTCAGTTTAGGACTGGAATCGCTGGCATAGGCGGTTAAGCAATTATGGGCCAAGCTCGTTTGCTGTGATGCTGGAACCGTAACAACTAACTAACTGAGGAGAACGCCCTGGTACCATTTACCATGGAGAGCACAATGCTGAAGAAGTATAATAAACAGAGTAAATGTATAGGATTGGTCATGAACCTCCTATATGCTGTTAGCTGAGACTGTTTTAGACAGACAAGTGGTTGTATACCACTCCGGTCATGAACCTCTTATATGCTGTTAGCTGAGACTGTTTTAGACAGACAAGTGGTTGTATACCACTCTGGTCATGAACCTCCTATATGCTGTTAGCTAAGACTGTTTTAGACAGACAAGTGGTTGTATAACACTCTGGTCATGAACCTCTTATATGCTGTTAGCTGAGACTGTTTTAGACAGACAAGTGGTTGTATAACACTCTGGTCATGAACCTCCTATATGCTGTTAGCTAAGACTGTTTTAGACAGACAAGTGGTTGTATACCACTCCGGTCATGAACCTCTTATATGCTGTTAGCTGAGACTGTTTTAGACAGACAAGTGGTTGTATACCACTCCGGTCATGAACCTCCTATATGCTGTTAGCTGAGACTGTTTTAGACAGACAAGTGGTTGTATAACACTCCGGTCATGAACCTCTTATATGCTGTTAGCTGAGACTGTTTTAGACAGACAAGTGGTTGTATAACACTCCGGTCATGAACCTCTTATATGCTGTTAGCTAAGACTGTTTTAGACAGATAAATGGTTGTATAACACTCCGGTCATGAACCTCTTATATGCTGTTAGCTGAGACTGTTTTAGACAGATAAATGGTTGTATAACACTCTGGTCATGAACCTCCTGTCAATGTGCTGTTAGCTAAGACTGTTTTAGACAGATAAATGGTTGTATAACACTCCGGTCATGAACCTCCTATATGCTGTTAGCTAAGACTGTTTTAGACAGATAAATGGTTGTATAACACTCCGGTCATGAACCTCCTATATGCTGTTAGCTAAGACTGTTTTAGACAGATAAATGGTTGTATAACACTCCTGTCATGAACCTCCTGTTGATGTCCTGTTAGCTAAGACTGTATTCTTCTCTGCAGGCATTCCATGCTGGCTACACCGTGGATGATGTGTACAAGTTGACCAAAATTGATAAATGGTTCTTGTATAAACTGAAACACTTGTGTCAGGTGGAAAATCTGCTCAAGCAAACTCCCAGGTGAGCTTTCATAACTTTTTGTTTGAAAATTTGGCTCTGGGTGTAGTAAGCTCCTACACTGTTTAGTTACTATAGAAGGATGCCTCTTTTTCTGAGTTTGCTTCTTCGGTGCCTGTACCTAAACTTTGTCTACCAAGGCAAATCTAGTCACAAATATTTTTGGCTAACTTTATGCTTCCAGTGTTAAATCCTTACTACAACTGTGAGCACAAAATGATGGGTCTAATAGGGTGTCATATAAATTACAACAACTACTGATCTAGCTGTATCAAGAGCATCTGTAGATATATCCTGACATTAACCTGAATATGATATGGGGGGGGGGGGGGGGGGGTGGGGGGGGGGGGGGTCATACAGATCACAGCAGATTATTTCAGAGAAAAATCTTAATATTAGCACTGTGCAGTTTTGTGTAGTCAGTTGCAGTAAATTTTCTGGTCAGCTCATTAGATCAAAGAAATAACTTATTTGATTTGCACCTAAAAAAGGGTTGAGTTGAGTTCATTCAACAGCTGACATCACAGCACTTTGGACATTCCAGTCTTTGAGTTCAACAATCAGCAAATAGTTCTGATTATACGTCCATCTTGCCTTTCCTCGGGGTGTATTTCTTTTGATTTTCACTGGCACAGGAATTGAGCAAGTATGGGGTGACCCGACTGCAGTGCAGTTGAAACCCCAGCTACAACTATGACTACACAGTTTATAATGTCATCCAGATCCCTTGATTGCTCCACACTGTGCCATTCTCTCTCTCTGCACCACATGATGATCTGTTTGCACCTCCTCAGTGTTTACTTGTTTCTAGAGGGCCTTGACCGTGTCTACTTTGTCAGGCATCAAGTCAGCACAGCACTCTGTAGTGCAACACCTGCCAGTCTGTCTGCCCAGAAGAGATAAGAAAGAAGTAGAAAACAAAAACGAGTTACTAATCACACCCTAAAACCAGTCCTGTAATAGTATGTGAGCTGGCTATTTTAACAATCAAGCTTTAAAAAAAAAAAAGAAATGCAGCCAGACCTAACTTCTACAGCAGAACATCTAAACTAAAGTTAAGGGGACCACCAAGGAGAGAAGAAAAAATAATATTATAACCAAATCCTACACACATGCACACACACACACACACTTCACACACCCTTCCCCAATATGAAGAAATTAATTCCTTAAGCTTCTAAAGTGCAAGACAAATACAAAAAACCATGGCATTGGGTTACAGCTTCATCTAATGACATAAAGAAGAATGTATAGTCCATCATAATTATAAAAAAATAGAAATATGAGGCATTTATGTTTTTGTGTCTCATTTCAGAGATAATAATTCAGAGGCTTTAAAAATGGCCAAAGAGAAAGGATTTTCTGACCGACAAATTGCCAAAATGTGGAACCTTTCTGAAATGGACATTCGCAAAAGGAGACATGAACTGGACATTCGACCCTGGGTCAAACAGGTAATTACAATTGTTTGGGTAATACTCTCTTCTTCTTCCATGTTCTGTTAACATCGTTTCCATTCTATTCTGAACCATTCAACTATTTTCCCACAATTCTAATCGAACCATTTACTTTTTCTTTGTATTCCATATGATCATTGGAAATGAGGTTTTTTCTGAAAGCTCCTGTGTATTCAGAGACTACATCAGAAATGGCGAAAGTTGCCATATCATTGCTTGGCATATTGGCACCTATGAACCTCTTTCGACTTTAGCAAAAAAATGGAAAATGCAGATACATAAGTTGTAACAAGATCTGTCGCCCTATCCAGAACGATACTACAGGGCTCTGCAGGGGAAGGAGGAGAAGAGTCACACACATGAAGACCTGGATACAGAATTTGGCTGAATGGACAGGCCTCAAGCAAGCTAAAATCAAGTCTGTTGCATCTGATCAACAGAGATGGAGGAATCTGATCAGTCAACAGCCGCTGATGGCCCAATGACATATTGTGGTTTATGGTATGATGATGGTTTCAAATTGAAAAATTTACTTGTTCTGCTATATTTTTTTTTAGATACTTGCATCTTCTACTTTTACATTCTATATTACTATTTTTCTCTTAGCCCTTTCTTGAGCCATTTACTCTTAAAGTAACAAGTGAAACAAAACAGTCATGATAGAGATAACTTTCTTCACCTTGATGAGGGAGAGAAACATAAATTTTTTTTTTCCATTATATCTAAGTAAGAGGAGTTTGGAGGCAACTGAAATGAGGTTCTTGAGAAGAATGTTGCGAATACCTTGGACTGCCGGAATAACTAACAATGATTGTCTGGAAATGGCTAATAAAAGCAGAACATTATATACAACAATGAGAAGGAGAAAAACAAAGTTCTTTGGTCATGTGATGACAAAAGGATTACTGGAAAATATCGTGACGACTGGAAAGATCACTGGTAGAAGAGGCAGAGGCAGTTGAAGAGAAATTATGGTGGATGGCTTGAGATAGTGACATGGAGGAATATCATCAGTGGAATTGATCAAGAACACCAAAGACCGAGATCTGTGGTGACGCATGAACGCCTACACCAGCTGGCGAGGCACTTGATCATGATGATTATTATTATATCTACTTTTTAAACTTGGAACTTAAATTTTGAAATCATAATTTCAATATCATGTATTCTTCTAATGTTTGAAGAAACAATTTCAATGTCCTGTACTCTTCGTCTCCTCTTCCTCCTACCCCTTTTTCTTCTCCCTCTTCTTAGCTGATGAAAACTTTATTCACACAATTTATTGTCTACAATTTACTTAGTGATAAGAAAAAAATTAAAAACTTATGCTTTTGTCTTTTGTTATGAAGATTGATACGATGGCGGCAGAATATCCAGCACGGACCAACTACCTTTACTACACATACAATGGCTTGGTATGTTTTCCCCTTTTGTTGTTTGTTTGTTTGTTATTGTGTCAGAAGTTACCATACAATTTAGTTACATACAAAGGCAGCAAATAAAATGGTTTACCCACTTAGAGAGAGTGGCTTGTAATGCCATATCATACAAGGTAAATACCAAAAGAGAGGGATGTAGAGCATGAGATAAATTAAGAGCAAGATGGAAAGATTTGATTTGATTCAAGAACCGACATCACAGCACTCAGAGCATTCCCATAAGCGCTCCGTCCTCATCTTCAGCAGCCAGCGAAGAGTTCCGATACTAATGGTGCCAGTAGCATTCTGATTGAATGTCCGTCTTGCCTTTCCTCTGAGCCTCGAGCATCTGCCAGAACCTCTCGTCACACCCAACTGCATCAATCTCACCAGACTGTGGTGATCCATCTGCTCCTCCGAATTGTACATGCTCTTTCACAAGGCACTAACCACGTCTGCCTTATTATGTATCAGTATTCCACCAAGTTGTGCAGAGCCAGCCAGTCTGTCCGCCTGTTCATTTCCCTACACACCGGTGTGACCCGGTGAAAAAATCCAGACTATACTCACTCGTGTCCTCCGCAGCGAAGCATGCCACTCTGCATGAAACATACCTGTTCTGATCTTCCTCAGCATGCTTTCTGAATCAATTACAATCACGATGTGTGTGTCGTGTTCTCTAGCCAGCGGAAAGCTGCAGTGACCCCCTTCACCTCCATTCTTAAGCTGGATGTTGTGGTATCATATGCTAGGCTCTCCTGCACCACACATCGACCATTAACTTTTGCTAAGAAGACCCAATCACTTCTTTTGCCTCTTGACACTGAACCGTCTGTGTAATTGATCAAATCCTCTGAGCGAGCATTATCTTAAATTATTGCTGAATTTCCACCTCTGTGGCACCTGCTGGCCAGTCTCTGCATTCCCGGCTCAGCGTGATTATGACTCTACACAAGTCTGACTGTTCAGGTGGCACTTTGACCCACTCCTCTCCTCGCCTAATGTTCTCAAGGATGCAACCTGTTCTGATTGTGTCTTCTGCGTGAGCCATCCATGACCTCCCTCTTATCAGCCGCTGACCTTTAACTGCACCCAGAGCTTCATGCAGAGGGTGGTTTGTGTCTGCAGCTACCCTGAGATATGACTTTGCCTGCAGCACCTTGTGCCTACCTGCAACAGTCAGTAAACCAAGGATGTATAGCATACACGCTACTGGGGTGTCTCTGGTGTAACCCAGAATGACCCGCATAGCCGCATTCTGTATGCGTTCTAGTTTGTCCATCTGACTCTTTAAGACGGTAAGCAGTTCCAGACTATAATCCACCACTGACAGGATCAGGTGCTGATATAGTGTGAAAAGCATTCTCTGCTCTATGTCAATGGCAGCCATAGTCTTAAGTGTACTAAGTCCTTTTTGGCATTTCGTCACAATGGAAAGATAATATTAGAGAAATCTATAACAGTACAGTGTATCCTTGGTTGATGTGGCTAGAAGAGCAAGAACCAGAACCCTTTTATCTCCCTCAAACCTGAAGCAGAAAAGGATGAAGTAGTGAAAAAGAAGAAGAAGATTGTTACCCAAATCTCTGATGTAGTCATGTGTAACTTTAGACTATGCCAGAATTCTCTGAAGCACAACTTATTCACTGCAATGATTTGCAAGATTGAAATAACCTCTCTGTAGGGGGATATCTAATATTCCTTTGATGAGTCATATAAAAACTGTAAAAGAGAAGTTGAATGTAATGAGTAAATCATTATGTAATCAGTAAATCATTATGGAAATGTTCTGCAGCAAAATACAATTAAAAACTTAGTGACAGCTGACAAATGTTATGATGAAGGAGCAAGCTTAAGACAAAGAGATAAATACCTGAATGGCTGTGGTCTTTATCAGTGTCTTTTCTTTTCTCTTTATTCAGCTTTCTAGTCAGTCTATGTTTTGTTTAGTTACTTTTTGTGAAGATGCGCGTGTGCAACAATAACATTGCAAGTGAAGGCCTTTTCTTACAAGTATATGATGTTAAAATCATATTCTATAGATGAATCGGCACTCAGTGGGTGATGTAGTCAACATCGTGCAATCCTCCTTTACTTCCCAGGACATTTTCTAAATCCGTTTAAGGCTGTGGGAACCTGACAGGTATTAAAAATCTGGTTAGGTACCAGCAAGAAAATCAGTGTTAGGCTTCTAAGTTTTTTCTTCTGAAAGTGCTTTGCTAATGCAGTTTCCACATATGGACGGTAGTCTATGATTTCACGGCTTGAGCTACTGAGTTTAGTGCTTGGTACAACCCTGCGAGCTGTGTTTTTCCTGTGGAATACATTTCATTTGTGCAGCGTTTGTGTCAGGGTATTCAGTATGTTTGAAATCCGGATCACTTACTAACATAAGCAGAGGCATTAATTCTACTAACTGTCCTTGCAAATTCAGTGTAATCTTCAAATCACATGACCCGTGAAGGCCTTAAACACCATGCTCCTGTGCATATTGTAGTTGGCATTTTAATTTTTTGATGCTGTTTGTTACACAAGGAAGCTATTATTATTTAGGCCTGTATCAATGTGAAAAAATCAGTTTTTTGCCTAATGTTCTTAAACTGTCTTGATAATTTAAAATATCGGGGTGTGCAGGTGTGTTGGGAAATGTACAGGCAGATGGACTGGCTGGTTCTGCACCACCTGGTGGTGAACTGATGCATGACAAGCTAGATTTTGTCAGAACACTTTTGGAGTGAGCGAACAGTGCGTTAGCAAACATGGGTCATCATGGTTTCAAGAGAATGGTTGAACTAGGAGCTGCCAGGGGATCTGGTCAGATCTGATCACTCAGGAGCAAGGCGGCGCAGATATACAGTCAGACTTTTACTGGTACCATCAAACTTTAAACTGCATTTGGTGCTGTAGATTGGGACGAATTGCATATGGGGTTGTTCTGAGTACTATGATGTCAGTCTTAACACATTTTACTCACCTTACTCATCTTAACTTGATTGTCAATACGTTTATTTTTCAGGAACATGATATAGATTTTAACAGCCATGGGGTTATGGTTCTTGGATGTGGACCATATCACATCGGCAGCTCTGTAGAGTTTGACTGGTGTGCTGTGTCATGTATAAGAGCTTTGCGGCAGATGGGCCATCAAACAGTATGTTATATTCAGTGTGTTTCAGTTGCATAAGACGTTCTTTACCCTGTCTGCTTTAATGGTTTCTTTAGGACAAGTGTTACTTGTCCTGTCCAAGGCAGTTTATTCTTTTTCTGCTTTTCTCCAGTTAAAACACTGAAGTTTGGTTGAGGAGGGATGTATTGTTCTTATATGTGCGTTTTCTACTGCATTACATAAGCCAATAATTTCTTTAAGGCTTATCTTGATCCTGTTTATTTTTTTAATGTGGTCTTTCTTTTGCTCAGTGCTCATCATATTTCTTCACACTGGCTCTCTCTGGTAGTTGGTATCAAGTCATTCTTGTCAGATGCCCAATTTATCTCATCCTTGCTCTTTAATAAAATGTTTGACTGCTCCAATCCTAACCTTCTTCTAAGTTAAAATTTTTTTTTTTTTTAACTTTTATCTCTTCTTGATAATCTCATATGTCTTGAAAAACATATATCTCTGTTGTGGCTTTTATGCTCATTAGTTGAAGTTATGGTCCATATTTGACACTGGTAGCATACAATTGACCAAACAATAGTTATTATTTGATTTTTCTTGGTGGAGAAAGTTATCCCTCCATTTATTAGTGGTGTTAGTTGTCACAGTGCATGATTTGCTTTTGTTCACTGTATGTTTATTTCTCTTTCCATTCTTCCTTACTTGAAATGAATCAATGTTGCCTCTAAAAGAGTTAATCAACTCATGCCAGTCTGCACTATCTATTGCCATCTCTTGCAATACCCTCCATGCCCTCTTAAAAATTATTCAACAGTACTTCTTATTGACTGTTCCATGTACTTTTAGGTTTCCTTCTGTTTGTTTTTTCCTGTGATAATGGAGACTTAGATGTACGGTCAGGTTTCCTTATTCGTGTAACCAGCACTGTATTTTCCTCACCTTTTGATTCACTACAAAATGTTTATTTCTCTCCAACTGCTCTGTATTAGTTCATTTAGTGAGCCACTTGTTTTGCATAAGCATGAATTATTGAATGTTAGCAATTGGGAAATGATACTTATAATGAAAGTTGTTCCCATGTGGGATGCAATTTTTTTCTATTTGAAGCACCACCATGGCTTTTTGCTGGGGGCTCTGAATATAGCCGGGACTCCTTGTTCCAGATTAACTGAGAAGCAGAAATTCAGTCCTCTCAACTCATTAGAATACAGCCACAACTATCAGCACACACACTGCACCTGAAGAGATCTGATGTGAAAGCACGAAGGTAGCCATGGAGAACATGCACCGAGATATCAAAGAAATTCTGTTCCTTTAACAGTGGATCACAAACTGTTTCTCCCCAAAACGGCTAACAGCGGTAGTGGATGATGATGATAAGAATTGCTTCAGTCATTCTCAATATTTTTGCTCTACAGAGCATTCTGAAATATTCTATGTTTATTGCCAGTTTTAATTTCTGTAGGCTTACACATATGTTCCTAGTGCTGTGAAATCAACATGAGATTCATGTGTAAAATTCTGACAGGTTGTTGTCAATCACAACCCAGAAACAGTCAGCACAGATTTTGACGAGTGTGATCGCTTGTATTTTGAAGAGCTCTCCCTGGAAAGAGTGCTGGATATTTACGAGAATGAGGTGAGTTTCTGGAGTTTTTCAAGTTTACTGCCAATTACTGCCCGTATTTACCACTTTTGCAGTGTAGGCAGAGTGTCTTTGAGCCTGATGATTTTGGGCCGCATGGCTAGTGCTGTCACCACCGACTGTGCATGTTAGAATTTTGTGCGGAGACCCCTGCCAGAAGAAATCTATGGCCTTACCAGGGATTCAGAACTGAGTCTCGTGCATGATAAGCAGTGTTCTTAACTGTTCGACCAGCCGCTTCTCTTCGAGTTTACTGATTGTTAGAAAGTTAAATTTTATTTTTATTATTTTCCCTGAAAGACTGCAACATGTAGGTTTGACACCCATGACTTAGAGAGCTAAATTTCGGATGCCAGTCTAACAAGAACAAATCTTAGATACCCTATTCACCAGTATAAACTGAACTGTCTTTACTGACTATTTTTGGCACTCTTTTAAGGGTTGTCTATGACAGGACGCAAAGAAGTAGAAGAAGAGTCAGCCATTGGCTACACCAAGTCTTGCCTTGGCCTAGCCTGCCTGCTGTTCTCTTTGGCTATAGACTAATTAATGATTGTAGAAGCTTGCCGCACAATTTTCACACGTCTGACTTTTCAGGTGGGTCTTTGACCCACTCCTCTCCTCACCTAATATTCTTAAGGATGCAAACCTTCTGATTGTGTCTTCTGCCTGAGCCATCCATGACTTCCTTCTTATCAGCTGCTGACCTTTAACTGCACCCAGAGCTTCATGCAGAGGGTGGTCTGTGTCTGCAGCTACCCTGAGATATGACTTCGCCTGCATCACCTTGTGCCTACCTGCAACAGTCGGCAAACCAAGGATGTATTGCATACACACTACTGGTGTGTCTCTGGTGCAACCCAAAATGACCCGCATAGCTGCATTCTGTATGCGCTCTAGTTTGTCCGTGAATGTGTTCCGCTAAGTTATACTTTTTTCCTCTCGTATCATCATCATCATGCAGCGTGCTGATAAGCTTAGGCTGTCATGATTTGCCTTCTTACACAATCATCAACATCATAGATAAGGTCACTCTTTGTGTCTCACCCCATTCATATGAGTAAGTCATCCCAGTGTTTCTTTGCCTTCTTCTTGTCCCCTATCCACCAGTCTTGCTTGTCATTACCAAGCTCTCGAGTTTGTTTCTTCTGATATCATGTGCCTCCCCCCCCCCCCTACCTTTATATGCTTCTCTAACCAAAGTCTGCCTCATCTTTTTTTTTTTTCATTCCATGATTTTTTTTTTTTACACCAGCTGAATTTTACATTCTTCTTTTTTCTTTTATTGTTTACCAGCAATGCAAAGGTGCCATCGTATCAGTTGGAGGTCAGATCCCCAACAACCTTGCCCTTCCTCTGTATAAAAATGGTGTCAAGGTCTTAGGAACCAGCCCCAATATGATTGACAATGCAGAAAATCGGAGTGTGTTCTCCGCAATTTGCGATGATTTAAAAATCAAACAGCCAGAATGGAGAGCAGTTTCATCGATGGTAAGTCTTAGAGAATATTTCATAAAGTTAAGTAGCTTCTTCTTCTTCTTTTTGTCATCCAAGTTAGTTGTGCCTGTTTGAAGCAGAGTAACTCCTGAGTCATATTACAAATGGCCTTAACTTTCTCCAACACCTGTGATTAAAATCACAGCGCCACAAGTAAAGTATCTAATAGTGAGAAATGTAAGAAGGAAAGCAGAAAGAAAAAGAACATTAACTTTCTGTTGATGAAATCAGAGGAGAGTACAAATTCTAGCAAGCAACCTCTTTAGCGGCAGTCTGGGCAGGTGATCTTTATTCTTCAACCTGTTGATGATGGTGATGCTAATAATTTAATCAGGAAAAAGTGTGGCTGGTTTGGCACCATTGGGTGGGGAATGTATGTATGACAAGCTAGATGTGGTCAAGGCCCTTTGAGAGCAAGTGGACAATGCTAGGGCACAAATAGATCATTAAGGTCTGGAGAAGATCATACAGCTGGGAGTGACACTCAGAGGAAAGGCAAGCAAGATGGACATATAATCCAACTGTTGCTGGTATCATGAGAATTTGAACTCTTTGCTGGCTGCTTAAGTTGGATATGGAGTGTTTATAGGAGTGCCAGAGTGATGATGACAGATTTTAGCTCAACAGTTAACAGTGAATAATTTTAAGGACAGATAATAATGGAGCCTCTACTAAGTGGTTTATACCAGTTCATCTGAAGGGGGAAAAACTATTTATTTAATAAGGAACTAATGGTGTCAGTGCACAGATAAAGGAAATTATATTGATTTTCCCCTTTTGCGTTCTGGGACCCTGTTTTGATGCAGAAAAAAATTAGAACCTACTGGCCCTCTAAGAGGCAATTCAAAAAAAGATGACAGACTATGGGTTTGCTGAAATCAGATGTGTTGGACCAGAAGGTACAGATAATGCAGCCTAGCTGTAAACCATAACACACGATTCCAACACAGAAGAAAAATAGAGTGATATACTCAGAAATTAATGTGCGGTGTGATATGCAGAAAGGAGCAAACAGTATTATGATGTGTTCAGAAAATAACAAACAACATTGTAGTATACATAGAAAATAACAATTGATATTGTGTGAATAAAATGTGGTATGATGTGTACAGAAAGGAGCAAACAGTATTAAGATGTGCTGAGAAAATAACAAATAACATTATGGTGTACATAGAAAAGAACAATTGGTATTGCAGTGTGTGTAGAAAGTGTGTGTTGTATTGTGCATATAAAAGAACAATTGGTATTGCAGTGTGCATAGGTAAGAACAAATGAAATTGCAGTGTGTGTGCAGAAAAGAACAGATGGTGTTGCAGTGTGCATAGAAAAAGAACAAATGGCATTGCATTGTGTAGGAAAAAATACACCTGAAAAATTTGTTCAGAAAGTGAACTTGGTCCAGAAGGATTAAGTATGAAAACTATAATGCTGAAGATCAAACCAATTTTTTACAAAACCTCATGTCATTTCAGGAAGAAGCCATTGATTTTGCAGCTTCTGTTGGCTATCCTTGTTTATTGCGGCCATCTTACATCCTTTCAGGTAAGAGCTGTCTTATATGTTAAGCATTTTGTGCAGTTCATTTATCTTTGTGCAGTTCATTCATCTTTGTGCAGTTCATTCATCTTTGTGCAATTCATTCATCTTTGTGCAGTTCTTTCATCTTTGTGCAGTTCTTTCATCTTTGTGCAGTTCTTTCATCTTTGTGCAGTTCATTCATCTTTGTGCAGTTCATTCATCTTTTCGCTGTTCATTCATCTTTTTGCAGTTCATTCATCTTTGTGCAGTTCATTTATTTTTGTGTAGTTCATTCATCTTTGTGTGGTTCATTCATCTGTGTGCAGTTCATTCATCTGTATGCAGTTCATTCATCTTTATGTAGTTCATTCATCTGTGTGTAGTTCATTCATCTTTGTGTAGTTCATTTATCTTTGTGCAGTTCATTAATCTTTGTGCAGTTCATTAATCTTTCTGCAGTTCATTCATCTTTCTGCAGTTCATTCATCTTTCTGTTGAAAGTTGAATTAAGAATTGACATTACAGCACTTGGGACACTCCCATAAGTGCTCGGTCCCCATCTTCAGCAGCAAGTGAGGAGTTCCCCAATTCCGATGTCTGATTGTATATCTGTTGCGCCCTTCCGTTGAGTGTGAGCCAAATTCCCTTGTAACTCACTGCTGCGCCATTCTTCTCAAAATGTAATGATCTATCTGCTCCTCCGCACTCTTCACTCGCTCCCAAAGGGCCCCCACAACATCTAGTTTGCTATACATCATTCACCACCAAGTGGTGCAGAGCCAGCCAGTCTATCTGTCTGCTCATTTCCCAAAACACTGACACAACCTGGAAAAAATATTCAAAGGATGCTAACTACTCGGGACCTCTGATATGATGCTTGCCACTTTGCATGGAGCAAGCCTGTCTCCACCTTTCTCAACATCTTTCTGTAAACAGTTAAATATTTTATTCATTTTATTACAACGCTTACATTGGTGTCAATTTTACTTACATTGATTGTAGATTTAAATCGTGTGGACACAAATAGTACATGGCATGATTAGATGAACAGTGTATTAAAAGACATGTATTTCAATGGGAAGAGTTCCATTTTATTGGTGAAATTCTTTAGTAAGGCACCTGAGGATAAACAGAAAAATATGCTTGCAGTAAATTCTGCAGTGTATTGTTTGTGTCATCATTATTTAAATTCACCACTGGAAAACATTGTGAACTGTAGATCTGTCAATCTTCTAAGTATACTTTGTAGTTTTTTTTCCAATGTTCTAAGTAGATTTTGTATTCTTTAATTTAAATCTAATAAGTAGATTTTATTTGTCAACTTTCAGAGTGGATTTTATATTTCTTTCAATGCAACTTTTTTTTTTTTAACTTAAAAAACTACCTAAGTAATTTTTTATAGTTCTCTAAATGTTTTATATAATTTGTATTGTTCTATCAGTTTTCTAAACGGCCTATATAGTCCTATAAATCTTCTCTACATTGCCCACAGGGTCTGCCATGAATGTAGCCTACTCACCAAAAGAACTGCACACGTATCTGCGTGAGGCCACTCAAGTGTCCAGTGACTACCCTGTGGTCATCACCAGATTCTACACTGGATACCGTGAGGTGGAGATGGACGCAGTTGCTAATGAGGGCAAGGTTTGTTGCTTTTTCAGCAATACGTTGGCATACACATGTTTATGTTTTGATTTGATAAGAATAATTTTATTGCATATAGCTATCTCCTGTTGAGTTGAAGTTAAGAACCGGCATAACAGCAATTGTGGACACTCCATAAGAGTCCATCACCAGTTTCAGCAGCCAATTCAGAATTCCGGTTTGGCTGGTACCAGTAGCAGTCTGACTGTATGTCTTGTCTTGTCTTTCCCTGAGTGTTAATGTCAACAAGATCCCCTAGCACTTCCTATCACACCATTCTCTTTAGCCTGTGATAGTCACCCTGATCCCCTAGCACTTCCTATCACACCATTCTCTTTAGCCTGTGATAGTCACCCTGATCCCCTAGCATTTCCTATCACACCATTCTCTTTAGCCTGTGATAGTCACCCTGATCCCCTAGCACTTCCTATCACACCATTCTCTTTAGCCTGTGATAGTCACCCTGATCCCCTAGCACTTCCTATCACACCATTCTCTTTAGCCTGTGATGGTCACCCTCATCCCCTAGCACTTCCTATCACACCATTCTCTTTAGCCTGTGATAGTCATCCTGATCCCCTAGCACTTACTATCACACCATTCTCTTTAGCCTGTGATAGTCACCCTGATCCCCTAGCACTTACTATCACACCATTCTCTTTAGCCTGTGATAGTCACCCTGATCCCCTAGCACTTACTATCACACCATTCTCTTTAGCCTGTGATAGTCACCCTGATCCCCTAGCACTTACTATCACATCATTCTCTTTAGCCTGTGATAGTCACCCTGATCCCCTAGCACTTACTATCACACCATTCTCTTTAGCCTGTGATAATCACCCTGATCCCCTAGCACTTCCTATCTCACCATTCTCTTTAGCCTGTGACAGTCACCCTGATCTCCTAGCACTTACTATCACACCATTCTCTTTAGCCTGTGATAGTCACCCTGATCCCCTAGCACTTCCTATCACACCATTCTCTTTAGCCTGTGATAGTCACCCTGATCCCCTAGCATTTCCTATCACACCATTCTCTTTAGCCTGTGATAGTCACCCTGATCCCCTAGCACTTCCTATCACACCATTCTCTTTAGCCTGTGATAGTCACCCTGATCCCCTAGCACTTCCTATCACACCATTCTCTTTAGCCTGTGATGGTCACCCTCATCCCCTAGCACTTCCTATCACACCATTCTCTTTAGCCTGTGATAGTCATCCTGATCCCCTAGCACTTACTATCACACCATTCTCTTTAGCCTGTGATAGTCACCCTGATCCCCTAGCACTTACTATCACACCATTCTCTTTAGCCTGTGATAGTCACCCTGATCCCCTAGCACTTACTATCACACCATTCTCTTTAGCCTGTGATAGTCACCCTGATCCCCTAGCACTTACTATCACATCATTCTCTTTAGCCTGTGATAGTCACCCTGATCCCCTAGCACTTACTATCACACCATTCTCTTTAGCCTGTGATAATCACCCTGATCCCCTAGCACTTCCTATCTCACCATTCTCTTTAGCCTGTGACAGTCACCCTGATCTCCTAGCACTTACTATCACACCATTCTCTTTAGCCTGTGATAATCAGTTAGCTCCACACTGTTTACTCACTTCCAAAAGGCTTTGAAAACATCTAGCTTGTCATACGTCAGTTTACTACCACAGTCACTTTTTCATGATTCATCTGATTGAGGTAAATGTGTTGTGATTTTTTTTACAGCATACCTGCGATATTTGCACCTTTCGGCCAACATATTCAACTTTATCAGGCATTTGTTATCGGGTTAGGTTTAGGTGACATTTGTAGCCACTATATGTGTGGTGACTTCATCATCCCTTAATCTACAGGTGTTTCTCTAGAGGACCTGACCAGAGTGGCCACCAGGGCCGACCCTCAAAGATTTACCAGTTTGCTGTTTTTTTTTTTTTTTGTAATATACGTGGGTTTTTTTTAAGGAACAAAAATTGGGGGAGGGGGTTGTCACTTTAATGGGGTCAGTATTTTTTTGAACATTTATTTTGGTTTGTTTCTACAAATTTTTCAGTTGCAGTCGCATAGAAAATGTATATGTGTCTATTATTGTGAAAATATTACAAGAATATATATTTTGAAAAAAATGCAGTAATGATTCTTGTTTACCCCGAGCAGGTGATCTGTCATGCCATCTGTGAACATGTAGAGAATGCAGGTGTGCACAGTGGAGATGCTACCTTGATGATGCCTGCTCAGACTTTGCAAGAGGAGGCTATTCACATAGTATGTCACTTTTAGAGTTACCTTCCTTTGTTTTTCTGGCTCACCACTTTGACAGCTCAGTTTCCTAATAGGTTGAATGTTATGACTACAGTTGCTGTTTAAACATAGAGTTGTAAAATAGGACCCCAACTTTCCATTTGATGGAAGTGAGAAGGAAGAACATTTGCCAGCCATTTCATAAGCAATTTTATCATCTCTATTTAGTTCTTTTGCTTTTTTCTTTGCTTCCTCATCTTCTTCTTTTACCTCTTCATCTGTTTCTTAATTTTCTGCTTCCATCGTTAGTCTATACAAACATGTGGCTACAACCACGTAAGAGGCTGTGTTTCTTTGGACATTTGGTGAGAAGGAAGGCATGGGGAAAGTGGCAAGATCAGTGATAGAAAAATGAACAAACATTCAGACAAACTTTATTTTCAAAGAATTGGGCATGCGGACCTGTCTGACATTCTGTTGTTGGTAACTGTCTTAATCAGTGTTCTTCAACCTTTTTTTTTTGTTTTTGTTTACACCAGTGGACCAAAAAAATAAGAAAAATATTTTGTTAGGCAGCTAATCACTACACAGAAAACTGCAGCTGATGGGCAGTGCTGCTGACACCACCGGGTTGGGCTAACGATGCGCTTATGCCACAGTTCTCACAAGAAATAAATCATTTTTGACAGTTGTGAGGGAAGACAACTTAAATTTTAACTTTTAAGTATCTACATGTATTCTTTAATAATTTCACAATTTTTAGCCGACTTTTCTTAATTATTGCCGCTGCACCTCGGGCATATGCTCACGGCACCCCAGGGTGCATTGGCACCAAGTTTGAGAGCCGCTGGGTTAAGGAGTCGTTAGCCCGACCCGGTGACGTCAGCTGGAGCCGGTCGTGACAGAAAACATGTAGATGACATTTTAATTATTGATTTAAAAACAAATTTGTAGTTTTTAAATTTTTACAAAATTTTTATTTAGCTAATACAACATCTGCAGCTGCCTGGGTGTTAGAAAATCTGATTGGCTGGAGCATTGTTTCATTAAACCTCTGGCAAGGCTGGAGCATTGTTTCATTTAACCTCTGGCATGACTGGAGCATTGTTTCATGTAACCTCTGGCATAGCTAGAGCATTGTTTCATTTAACCTCTACATGAATGACCAGAAATTGTGAGCAGACATCGATATAATTTCTGCTGACCAATGGTTGAAGATGAACATGGATCTAAATCATGAAACAATTGGAGTTATCATTCTTGCATTTGTTTTGCAGGTAAAAGATGTGACAGCCAGAATAGCCAGCAGATTTGCAATCACTGGACCATTCAATATACAGTTCCTGGCCAGGGACTCGGATGTCAAGGTGAGAATTACTTTAACTGCTTAATAAGCATCACAAACACTGCTAGTCTGCATGTAAAACAAACATTACAAAGAACACAGGATTTTTTTAAAAATGTTTTTGTCTGATACTTTTTGTTGTTGACATTTTTGTGCTGTAATAAAGTTAATTAATAAAATGTTATAATACTGAGCTGCTTGAATGTCAGGAGGAGATAAAAGTGAAAAAAAAATGAGAAGACGATTGCAACTGAAACCAGCCATACAGTTCATTAAACAGCAACATATGAGGTATTTTAGCAATCTGATGATAACAAGAATTCCATGGTAACAGCTGACATATATATAATATATAAAGAAATTTAATAAACACATAGCAAGGAGAAGACTGTGTAAAAAGATTCTTAAACAAGTCTCAAAAGTAGCCCTGAAGGAATGAGATCAGTTTATACAACACATTGCAAATAGCACACAGTAGATTCTTACATCTTCCTTCATCACTTATAAAAAGGTAACTAAGGGAGGGGGGGGATTTTATAGGAGGATAAGCCAAGCAAAAGCTACATTTTAAAAGTTAACTTTTTTTTATTAAAAAATCATTTTTATTGGATGTCAAAAAGAAAGAATTGACATGTCAAACCTTTTAAGACGTGTTCATCCAAAGATTTAATTGCTTTAGGCCTGTTTTTAAATTGCTGCGATATCTGCAACTTTTTAGCCGACACATCTGACTTCAGCAGGCATTTGTTGACTGGATCAGCCTTCCTGGACCCAATAAAGAATCTTAAAATGTGAACTAAAAATTAAAAAAAATTAAAAATGAATACATGTGTGCGAAGAGTTTATGAACCCCTGTGTGCGTTCCAGGGCCCTATATTGTAAAAGGCAACTTGTTAAAGGTTCACTGAAATGGATGTGTTGGGGATGAAAGAGGCAGATATCAGTCTGGTGTAAACACCTACCAACCACCCTTTTATGTGTGAACACACTAGAAGAGAAAGATGAATGGAAGAAGGCAAGCAAATAAGAGAAATGTCTGGACAGTCGCTTGTATCGACAGTAATACACACAAAACAATGGCAGTATATTGGGCACATAATTACTAGAAGCAGAATTGGGCAGAGGATCATAAACAGGCACTGAAATTGGAAATAAGTGGGTGCTTCATTAATATCGTACCCCAAACAGGGTAAGTCAAAAGGTCATAGGACAGTCCAATATTTAAGGGGATGGTAGATATGCTGCATGCAGTCATGGGACGTAGACTGCACTCTTTCATTAAAAGCATCAGAAAGCTGGAAAACCCAGTCTTACCACCCTCTAAAATGTTGGACTGCGTTGAAACGTCATCTGGGTAGGATATCAATAAAGCACCAACAAGTGATTGGAGGAAATGAGGACATCCCACAGAACCCCTCAGATTGACACACATTGCTGAGAGAGGCCAGAAGTGCTGGCCTTTATTCCATCCAAATTTCAAGGATTGCTCATGACAGAACAGAATGGATGACTAGGCTGTCAGCCCTGTGTGGTGTATAATGATGATGTGTAATTTTAATGAATTGCATGAGAGAAAGAGTGTGGAAGCATAGACACCTTACATTTTAACTCTCTTGTTCAGAGAATGCCATTTTTCTGGCTTTTATGGGTTTTTGGCTGATATGTCCATGGACATTGTCCAGTATGCACGTATGATAGCTTTGGTACCAGCTGCAGCTGCATAGTGTGTGGTTATGTTGTATATGAATTTACTTGCCCTCCCAAAAAATGTTTTAATTTTTTAATTTGTTCAAACTGTGAATTCACCAGCCAGTCATATAATTTCATTATGTCTGTTTCTTTATTGTTGACTTTTACGAGGCTAAAAGAAACCAACTTTTAACTCGTGAAAGGGAAGAAAATCAGTTAATTCTTTGCTCAGTTTGTATTTAATCATTACTTCCCCTCACTTAGAAATAAACTTTTTCCAGATTTAGATATTTATCGACTGGTATATACTCATGGTGTATACTGGAAAATGTGTAAACTTTCTTCTAGTGGAGTGATATCTTAAAAAAAAAAGCATGCCTGCCTGACTTATCAGTGGTCTAAGACTTCGACCTCCTGGGTGTTTATAAAAACTTACCAAGACTAAATTTATTTTGCTACTTCTCTTATAATTTAGGATAGGTCTGAGAAATCTGCAGTTCTTGTAAAAAATTTCCAGTGGTTTGCTAGAATTTGAACCCTCTATGGGTCTGTGTGTGTTGGCACATTTGCTTGTGCTTGCATGCTTATGTTGTTCTCATCATTTCTCTAATCCTCTCAGGTTATTGAGTTGAATCTCAGAGCTTCCAGATCCTGCCCATTTGTTTCCAAAACAATTGGAACAGATTTCATTGCCCTAGCAACCAAAGTGATGATGAATGAAAAAGTTGAGAATGAACAGGATCTGCCAACTTTAGACAATCCTCATGATCCAACAAGTTATGTTGGAATTAAGGTATGTTTTTATCATCACCACCCTCATTGATTTACCAGTAGCTGATGCAGAATTAGAAAAATGTTTTTCACATGTAATAAGACAAACTGGCAACATGGAGAAAGGCCTGTATTTTCAGTAATCAAATAAATGTCACATGAAGGGAGGTAATACAGGTTGATATTACAAAATATGACAACCTCCAGACTTGAAAATGCCAGATTTTTTTGTCATGTAGGCTGTAAATATTTAACAGAAAATGTTTATCTGTATAGTGCTTTGAAAAAATAAAACAGCATTAAATGAATAGCAAATGAAACTAATGTTCACCAACTGAATAAAACTGTTCTGCATAATTTTAGTTGACCTGAGTAAAATAGTTCCTCAAATTTCTAATTTAAAATTTGAACCCCCCCCCCCCAAAAAAACTATATTTTTACAATCTTAATTTGGAAATGTGCTCTGTAATCCATGCTGAGAATCTGAAAAGGCTAGATTTTGTAGGGGCAATCTGTATAGTTGGTACCTTGAAACCATTGTAACATGAAGTGAAGGTTGCCATAAAGAGGTGAGAACAAAAATAACACAAGGGCCCTTAGGGGAATAAAATCCCTAAAGACATCCTGTATAGTGAATTATAGATGGGTAAAAGAGATCAAGATCTACTTCTACTATAATATAAAGAAATGTGCAAGCAGAACATGAATGATACAAGTATTAAGGTAGATTTATATTAACAGTATGCATAGAGCGTGTTGTAATTGTAAAATCAGGAAGGTAATAGGGATAAAGAAGAAAATGATTGCAGGTTGGTTCAGAGCCAAGCTGTGAGAAGAAGCGCATTCAATACACACAGTGGCAACAATGGTCCTGAAATCTCACATTCTAATTGTGGAAGACTTTTCTTAACAGGAATCACATTTCTCTGAATGGGGCTGAATGGGTATTTTACATTGCCCAAGGGTGTCTTGGCTAGAGGAAGGAAGGGAAATGTATTACTTCTAAACTATTCCCCAATATACACAGTACAGAAATGGTTATTTTAGCCACCAGCAGCTTAATTGCACACTTTATGGAGATGTCAGTATCCTCAAGTTGACTGCTGTTTTCTTCAGACATATTCAGGCTGATGTCTGAAAGTGCACGAAGATTAGAGAGGAATATGATGTTAACGGTTCTTATAAAAATTCTCAGCCCTTTGCTCAAACCTCTCTATGTTCTGATCTTGATGTGGACATAATAACCTTTTAGCCATACGGTTTCTAAACTTTGATAAGTTTCATGCTTGTTGTACAATTGTTGTTGTATCATTCTTCTTTTTCTTTTTTTTTTCCTTCTTTTTCTTCTGCTTCTTCTTCTCCTCCTCCTCCTCCTCCTTTTTCTTCTTCTTCTTCTTCTTCTTCTTCTTCTTCTTCATCTGCATTTACCCTGAAAGACATAGTTAGCACACTGGTTTGTTGTTTATAGTTAGGTTGCAATATCTGCACTTTTCATTTCAACTCCCAACAACCAGTTTCAGTAAATCCCTAATAAAGGCTTGTTTGTGACATGTGTTAGAATGCAGTCCATTCTTTTCCAACAAAATGGGGCAAAGGAAGCCATAAGCCTTAACATTGTTGTTTGCTGTAAAGTATAAATATTTTTGTTGTGTAACCATCTTGAACTTTTTTGACAAACAGGCACCCATGTTCTCATGGCCACGACTAAAAGATGCTGATCCTTTATTAAAGTGTGAGATGGCTTCAACAGGAGAGGTAAGTTTCAAAGTTGGTTTTCATAGTTTACAGCAAAAATGACTGGAATTTTGCCTTCAAAATTCACAAAAATCTGATTGAACTCCAAATTTCATTGTTTACATTAATGATGTTTATTATTCGCCTTACCATTCTCTAAAATGTTAAACTGTCTTGTGACGTCATCTAAGGTAGGATATTACAAAAGAACCAGAGTGTAACTTTTGTTTTTTGTTTTTTTTGTAAACCCCTGCAGGAAGAAAATCATTCAGTTCCTCTGCTCCCTCCTAGATGAACCATGTTATCTAGATAATCAAGATATGGATGCTGTCTCTGTTCTGTTGCATTATCTACTTGAGCCCAGACAGCCGTCAACATGTCCACTTTATCCACACAAAAAGGCAGCAACAGCTAATCTGTCAGCCTGCTGATTACCTAATGTCCTCTGGCATGACCTTTTCTTTGAGTTCAGTACTACAGAATAGGGTAGATCTTTTCTCTAGTAAATTAGAAGGCTGGGAATAAAGTCCAAAGCTAAAGGTAAACAAGGGGAAACTAGCTCATCTTCTTCTTCTTCTGCCTTTCTAACCTCAAGTAGAGCATACGCCTATAATCAATCAGCTCATGCCAAGTCATTCTATCCTTCGCTATCGCAAGCAGCTCTCCTCATGTCATCCCCATCTTTTTAACTTTGCTCTCTAGCTGCTGCCTTCTCTGTGTGTTTTTTGGTCTTACTTTAATTCTATGTCCCTGTGGGTTCCAGTGCAAATACATAGTTATATTGTTCTAAGTTTTTCTCAGCATGTGTCCTATCCAGCATCTTTTCTTTGCCTCTTGGTCCACTGGAACTTGTTTAGTTCTCCTAAAGTTCTGCATTAGTGATTCTGTCTTACCATTAAATTCCCTCTATTCTGTGCAGGCATCAGTTAATTAATGTTTGTAGTTTATTGTTATCTGTCACAAGAAATTCATTATGTCAGGATACTCAAAATATTAAATTCACCCTGTTCATGGAAATCCAGGAAGCAGGGAAATTAGTGATGCACACAAATCCATTATGCCGGCAAATCCAACAGACATTGAAATTACCAAAGATGAAGAATACTTCTAGCAGGTCATAATATGAAGATGTCCTGCTAGAGGGTTGCTGCATGATGATGAGATGATGATAATTTGATGCTGTTGAGATGATATGAATGAGATCACAGCAGTTGGTATTAATAGGACTCATAAAAAAAAAAAGGAAAATTTATGCAAACAAACACTGTAACCTAGCAGGCATCTGTTCAGAGGCAACTTGGATGGTTGACACGAGACTAGCTTTCTTGTTGGATGAAAATATTCTATGATTTGACATTAAATCTCTTTGCAGCAACTGCCGTGAAAAAACTTTGACCTTTTCTTTTCTCTATTAATTCTTGACCAATCCAGTTCAGTATTAGTTTGAAATTAGAAAAGAAGTAATAACTCTGATAAATATAAACAAATAATTTTGTATTCTGTTATACCTTTTTTTAAATTTTTCACTGGCCATATTGTGCATAAACATAATTTATTATTTAACAGGTTGCCTGCTTTGGCCGCACAAAATACACAGCTTTTCTAAAGGCTATGATGTCTGCTGGATTCCGTCTGCCACCAAAAGGAGGCAACATCCTGGTTGGAGCTCAGAAGAGTTACTATCCTTTCTTTCTTCCATTTGCCAAACAGCTTAGCCAAAAAGGCTTTCAGGTACAGTTTTTCATGTAATTGTCGTAGCTTTTCCTCTTCTCGTGAAAGTTTTTTCATTTTTTTTTCTATATCGGATTTAAGAGGAATTTGCAAAATCCAATTCACTTTGTAGAAATCAGATATGTGTACGAAATTACTAGTGATTTTGATTTTCTTTCAGCTGAATATAAATATGGCTTTTTAAAAAAAAAGTATTTTTATGGATGCTACAGTATTTAAGAGCTGTTGTTGAGACTGCCAGGTCATTTTATTTTGATATTTGTCTGTTTAAGCTAGCGTTTAAGTCAGAATTGGCAAACAATATGATAGTCTTTGCCCATGAATTACAAGGACCCATAAATGAAGCAGAGATTAAAAATCATTTGAACCTGCCATGTCTGTCATAATAGGTAAATAAGAAGCTTTCAAAGGGGACTGATTCATTCGTCCATTAGAAAATTTAGCTGAAAAATCCATAATTTTGTGAACAAGGCTTGAAGGATTTGCCATTTGTCTGTAGAGGGCGTATGCCACACTGGGAGCTTTAACAGCAGAAAATGTATAATTAGTCTTGAAAGATATGCTTGGCCTTTGTTCTGCTTGCCCTGTTGACAGTTGTTAGATCCACTTCAGCTAAGGGAATGTTTTGGTTATTTTGTCCTGTTCTAATACAGAAGTGGGTCACATGTTTTGCTGTATAAAAGTTATTGGGGACAACATACGCAGAGACTATGGAAATAATTAAAAATATGTAAATATCTTAATCCTATAGTAGTCATTTGTTTCACTTCTTCTTAAAGTCCTGAGTTGGTAAGACAGTTTCCCCTGTAACCAGATGGTTTTTTGAATTCATGTGTTGAGTCATGATTCAATTGCAAAGACTACTTCAAGGAACATTGGGGGGGGGGGGGGGGGGTGGGGTGTGTGTGTGTGTGTGTGTCAAAGAAGAAACTGGAATTACATCATCAAGAAATGGACAGGACTAAGTTATTATACACTTATTTATCAAGCGGAAGACAGAGAAAGATGGCGGGTTTTATGTGCTACTGCTTCCATCAGTACACCTTCACGACCCTAAAGGGTCCTGGTTTATGTTATGTTAAATACTAAATCTCTCAAATTTCTGCATAGTATCTCATTAATCTCATAACCCATGGTTGACCTTCACATAACAGGATTTCCTCTACCCAAAAAAATATAAAAAATTGTTTCTTTTTTCACTCATATTTTTCTTGTAAAATGCTGTTTCTGTGGCTTATGCGGGTGCACTTTGTAATTCCATTATGCTGGGTTTTATCCCAGCTGCAAGCAGCAGACCACTTTTTGTTGGTTTCTTCAGTGGTGCCAAGAGCCAACTGATTTGAATTAAGTGGCGAACTACTGAATATAAAATGGCTAGTGAAGTCACGAACAGCCACAAATGCTGAGACTGGTTCTGCTCCTGTGAAGCAGAGCTATTCAGCTAAGTTTATTCAGGAGCCAACTGTTTTAAAATGGGGACAATCATGAGCCAGAAGCCAAAGTTCCAGCATAGAAAGATCACTAATACAGTACAACTGGCAATGATTCGCTGGCCACTTGCTAAATCACCATTGGCCAGATTTGGCTTGCAGGCCATCAGTTGAATAGCCCTGCTCTAAAGGATACACAACTAGCTTCTTTTTTTTTTTTTAACATTGAATGCTTTTGATACATCTTCCATCTGCTGTTGTCTTCTTCTTCTTCACTTCCTCTTTTACCGCTGTGGGTGTCCAGGGAGATATAAGGTTCTGTTTCTAGCTCTTCTGGCTGCCTCGACCATAGGCACATCATGCTGTTTTGTAGAGTTTCTCTAATATTATCCTTCCATCTTGTTCTTGGTCTACCTCTTGCTTTACGTCCTTCTTCTCTTTCCATGTATGCTTTGTATGGTATGGCGTCACAAGGCATTCTCTCTAAGTGGGCAAACCATTTGCTGTTGTCAGGGTACCCAAATACTTGAATGAATTTACTTGTATAAGACCGGTTTCATTTATTTTGATGCTGCATTTTTGAAAGATGTTCAATTACTTATGAAATATTCCTTCAGATTTTCGCTACAGAGCGGACAGCAGAATATTTAATTCAACATTACATTCATGCCACCCCAGTCAGCTGGACAGCTCAGGATGAGGGACAGTTGCCTTCTCCAATCAAGTAAGTAACTTCCTTCATGTTTGAAACATAAATATTGAGGACAGACATAAAGAGTATTAATCTCTCGTCCCCTTCTTTGACATTGTGGGGCTCTCCGTGGTGGCGAGGTCAAAGCCTCATACTCTAAAACTCATAGGTTTCATTTTCTTAGCTGTGTAATTTGATTTATATGTAAAATGTTTGTAGAGATCCTAGGAGATCATTGCAGCAGCCACAGAGTTTGTGCTTTGTGTGATGTTCTCATTGGGCAACTAGCAGTTCTGCTGAGAGAGCGACCGAGCAGTATGGGGTAAAACACAGTTCAGTGATGTTGGTCTTCTCGACTTTAATTTTAACATTTACTTCATTAAGTTTAGGGAGCCGCCATA
Source organism: Candidula unifasciata (assembly GCA_905116865.2). NCBI lineage: Eukaryota > Metazoa > Mollusca > Gastropoda > Stylommatophora > Geomitridae > Candidula > Candidula unifasciata. The sequence goes on from CAJHNH020000668.1 coordinate 721,285, forward strand.
GTCTAGTGGCTAGACACTCGCCTGCTGATCGGAAGGTCGTGGGTTCAGTTCCTGATGGAGGTCGGACTTTTTTCAAAAATGATCTTGGCTTCCAGGTCGACCTAGCCTTGAGTGGGTACCAGGTGCAGTCCTGGGAAGCAAAGGTGACCGGCGTGATGCTGACCACATCACCCACCAAGTGCCGTTCCGTCTATAAAATATAGGTCTAGCCCTATATACCCAATACGCCCAAAAAGTAGTGTGGAAAAGGGTCCTTTACTTTTACTTTTTGATTAACTTTAACCTCAAAAGCACCATAAAGCACCGGCTTCCACTGCACTTTATCCTCAACTGCATGCACAAATGTTTTAACTACTGCATTTTACCATCATGTTAATGTAGTCTTCTCTTGCGTTCACTTTAAAGGGTGGTTGGCATATTGTTCTCTGGCTAGGCTGTGAAGACATCCAATTTCAGCAAAATCCTAATGTCACTTTTTCTTCTTCTTCTTCTTCCTTGTTCACCAGCTGTAAACTTCGGCAGAAAGTCCTGGTTGTTCCTGCATTCGGACTTTGGCTTCGTGCCAGGGCCTGATTTTTGCATGTAGATCCGTTTTATTGGCTTATTTGTGTGTAGTTGGTTGTTCCTTGCCGCTCAGGCTGATGCACTTCGTCTTCGAAGGAAGTCCCCAGTTAGTCGACTCCTAGGACATGCTTGTTGGGAAAGCAGTGGGTCTGTTCTTGTTGTCCCCACAATGGGGCCCCAGAACCCACATGGGGAACTCACCTTTACAATGTGCTTGTTGGGGCAGAGGGTCTATTCTTTTCATCCTCCAAAATGGGGCCCTGGAACCCACATTTGAGTTTTATGCAATTAACTGTGGTATTCTCTTCCTTCATCTTGTATGTTTCTTTAAATGTTATTAACCATAGATATTCTCTACCTTCACTTCTATATCAGAAACAGATTGGAAAACAAACACAGGTTATAATCCTGGGGAAAAAAAGAAAGATTTCATCTGAATGGAACAGACTAAGTCACAATTTTTTTTGCGTGCGTACTCAACAAACACTCATATAAATTAGGTATTAGCTGAACAGCTCTCTGCTAGTGTCTTCATGCTAATAAATCCCAGAACATGTCTTGCAAGACTGTCTTCACCTGAAGGACTGTCTTCATCTGACGGACTGTCTTCACCTGAAGGACTGTCTTCACACGAAGGACTGTCTTCACCTGAAGAAGCTGCGAAGCAAAACATGGCCACACCCCGTAGACCTAACAACGAAACTTTGAGGAAACTAAGAGATCTTGAGATAACATCCCAGTTTATGGTCCACAGTGGACTAAGCACATGACCAGAGATTGCTGAAGATGAAGATCTGCCATTTTCTCTGTATGCAGTCTTTTAGCCCTCATAATGCCAATAAAAAAAATATCCATAAGGCGTACTGGGCATATAGGGCTAGAACTATATTTTAGATGCCAGTAGTTTGTGGTGGTTTTAATAGATTATGAATTTTGTTGTTGCTTCTCACCCTCCGTTCTTCGCTGTTTGCATCTTTGATTTCTTCTTCTTCTTTGCGTTCACCAGCTGTAAACTCTGGCAGAAGGTTCTGGTTGCTCGTCCACTACTGAACTGCAGTCCTGCTCCAGAACCTGAGTGTTGCGTGTGCATCAGTTTTACAGATCTCATTCTCTTGAAAACAGACTGTTGGTTCCTTGCCTCTCTGGCAGATGCACTCCGACTTCAAAGGAAGCACCCCAATTAGTCGACTTTTACGACATGCTTTTGGGGAGGCAGTGGATCTATTTTTGTTTTCCCCACAATGGGGCCCCGGAACCCACACGGGGGATCTTTGATTTGTTTGGGGATGACAAGACATTAAATTGTTTTTGTTTCCACCATCAGGCTTATCCAAGAAAAGAAAATTGACTTAGTCATCAATTTGCCGAACCAGAAGACACAGTACATTCATGACAACTACTTGATCAGACGGGCGGCTGTTGATGCAGGCATACCACTAATCACCAACTTTGAGGTACTTGATGCATATAAGAATCTTTGTTATTATATATATATATATTTTTTTTTTGGTTGGCTTCACTGTCTAGTTCTCTAGTCCGGGGGTAAAGGAAAGGGGGAGGGGAGGTCTGCCTGTATTCCTTTGACCCAGTGGGTCCAGTACAAATACAGTCTAGTTATATTGTTCTGATATTTTCTGAACATGTGTCCCAGCCAACACCAACATCTTTTCCTCACATCTTAATTTACTGGAATTTGTTTAATTCATTCCCAAAGCTCCACATTAGTGATTCTCTAATACCATTTGCTTCCCTCTGTTTTTCTGAGGCACCAGTTAATGAATTGTTCTAGTGTATTAGTAAATATTTTAGTTCTCTGAGTTTCAGTTTCATACAGCAGTACTGATTTTACATTAATGCTAAATATCTTAAATTTGGTATAAGTTTTAGTTTCCTTTGACATAGTCCAATCTCTTGTGAGGGGAACCTACGAAATAGGTAGCATTTTAGGTGAAGATGGGAGAATTTGTGAATATATTAAAATATTCATACAAAAGGCAAGAGTAGTTTTCAAAGCACTGGGAAATATGTACAGGTCAAAGGAAATTAAAACTAGTACTTAAAATATTTAGTTCTAATGTTAAATTAGTACTGCTGTATGGTGCAAAAAAAATGGAAAACAACAGAAATAATTAATAGTTAACCATAAAAATAGATTAACTTGAGCCTTCACAGGATAGAGGGAATTAAACGGTATGACAGATCTTAGGAGGAGAACTAAACAAATCTCTGACAGTCAAAAGGTGATGAAAAATCACTAACCCTGGTTTGGATACCCACTAAATAAATCCTGACAGTCAAAAGGTGATGAAAAGTCACCAGCCCTTGCTAGGAGACCCACTTAGAAAACCTGATAATGCTGATCATTGAGGAGCATCATGACAGCATTCCAGGTAGACCCATAGATGCTCCAATCTCTTCTTCCAAAGCTCTACAGGTGTAACACAACTAATCATGCCCATTCTTGTTGTTGTTGACACCCCCAGTGAAGAAAAGTTCTCCACAGTTATAGCATTGGATTTCAGGACCGTTGTTGCCATCATTTGATTTAGCAGGTTTTTTCTCAGATGCTGTCATCCTTTCTGCTGTCATTTCTTCCTTTCATTTCTTATTTTCCTTCCCTTCCTGGGTGCCTCTTATTTGCAGCATGGTCTGTGACATTTTGTTCCCACGAATTTACCTCAGTACCTGTATCATTTGTGCCCCGCCTGCACACATATCTGTATCATAGTAAAGGTCAGACTCAACATCTTCTACCCATCTGCAAGTCATCAAGCAGGATGTCCTTAGGAAATCTACCACTGAGTATTCGTTGAGTATTGATTAACTAGCTACTTCAGTCAAATTTTTAAAATGCCCTCTACACAAATAAAACCAGCACAGTTAGATAGCTGTAAACAATCTCTTTCCAATGGTACCTCATTTAGGCTTGTATGTCATTTTGAGCTGAGATATGTAGGTTTTTGTGGAGATGAGATGTAAGAAACAGCCGCAAAAACTTGTGACCCAGAAACAAGAAGTTTTTCTCTGCGCAACCTACTGCGCAGTTCTGTATCGGCTTTGTTGACATTGAACTGTCATTGGATAAGATGGCAGGCAATGAGACTCAGCCTCTGGCTGAGCCAGCGATTGCCTGAAAAATGTCACTGTACATCTACCAAGCCACCGTTCAGAAAGAAATTTTATACACAAATGTAAAATTGGACGGAGAATTCAATTATAACTGGCATTACCAGGACGAGTAACAGTTAAAGCCTAAAGCCAACCTGAAAAACTTATCACTATTTTCAATCAAACTGATGTAACAGAAAAACAGAGGACGTCTGGCTGTCGTAGACATGCGCTGTTAATCGGGTTCCTTCCCGCTGTTTTCAGCCATTTAGAGTGGGTGAAAATCACACCAATCGCAAAATTTCATGAGAGATTAGGACCCATCCCGAAACCCCAGCCGACATTTCCAAAACAAGTTTCAAACGGTTTTCATGGTAACGGAAATTGTCGAAAAGATCGCAAATTTCCGAAACTGTAGTCGCTAGATTAACTAAATGTCTTGTGTCCTTTGTGAAATGCTCATCTCTGGCAGTACCAGGTTGGACCCCTATATCCACCACTATACAGGGATATGGGGGAATTCATTGTTATAATCATCTTTGCGATATGTATCTCATGTGATAGTGATGATATCGCCATGTCAAATGCCAGACTAATCATTATAACCATGGTTGCAACCAGATAATCTGCACGCTCATTGCCTTGAACACCAGCATAATCTGGCACACAGATAAAAGGTTAAATGAGTCATTTGCAGTGTGATTAATGAGACAATTCAGTTTTCTAAAAGATCTGAGCTCAAACAGTCAGTTTTTACAGTATCTACAATTAGCAATGTTAGTTTTACAAAACTCGGTGAAACATTTCTGGCATTGGATAAACACACTGTGAGAAAACCTGAGAGGATTATGACTAGAATGGCTTTACCCTGGAACCCACAGGGGCATATAAATCAAAGCAGAAAAATAAAAAAAGAGAACTAGAAAATTATATTTTTTTAAGTGGATAACCTGGGTTAGCTGCATGTGATAGCAAAAGACGTGACTTTTGGTTTGAGTTGGTTAGGAGTCTATGCTCAATTATAATATAAAATGCAGAAGAAGATTATGTGTGAGTGCATGCAAATAAAAAAAAAATTGTGACACACACACACACACCTATATATAAATAAATATATATATATAAAGCTCTGTTATCTAACATCTTGCACTCTTGTATTCCAGGTGGCAAAACTGTTTGTGGAAGCTCTTGATTACCAGAAAGACTTGCAAGCCTTGAGTTTGTTGGACTATCGTAAAACACCCAGAGAAAAGCGACCCAAGATTGAATCAGCAGTATAAAGTATGCAACTAGATTCTTCTCTGTACGTGATAAAAAATTAGTCAAGAATTGAGTCCACTCTTAGAAAGAAGTAGAGAGATAGAAGCACACACTAGACAACATAACAATTCCAAGCTGTACTGTTCCAGGAATCGAACCTGTCTCCTGCAGATGCAGATGGCACCTTGCTGCAGGAGCAAGTGTACTTCATTCCATGACTAACTTGAAATCCCTTCTCGTGATATGTTACACACCGTTAAAAATTAATGTGTCCATTTATAACATCATCTGATAAGTCAGTCATATCAAACCTGCACCTCCATTTATTTCTGATTAAAATGTGACTAGTAACTTATCCTCAACCAAACATTGCACCATACATATGTTACTGCCCCATATGTTACTGCCCCATTAATGTGTGTTTTAAACTGTGACAGGTAACTCAGCTTGTACCAGTGAATGAATGAGTGAATAAATGAAGAATGGACAGCACTGGACTCAGAGCATTCCCACACATGCTGTGTCCGACTTGATCAGTATTGTAACTTTTACTTCCTGCATCACAGTGTTTTTAATTTTTTTTTTTCCGCGTTACTTTCTTCTTATATTTTAGAACACATCTGATTTAATCCAACTCCCAGTTACTTACATTTTATGACATGCTTGTTAAGGGGCTTGTTTTGATCAATTTTTTTTTCTTGTTCCCACAATGGGGGATGGAACACAGTTGGGGCCCCTACTATTGAAACATTGGTGTGGAGGCTGTCAAGTATCCACAAAATCTAGTTTTAAAAATGTCCAAATGGAGACACTTATAATGTGTTTCAAAGAAATTGGAGTAAAGACTTTTCCTCCAAGCTAGTATGGAAAAAATTGGTGGAGAGACTTTCCATCCAGCCCAATATTGAGATACCTCAACGTGGGGACAGTGTTTCAAAACTCTCCTTTCCCTCTCCATGTTCAGAAACCAGCAAAGAGCTCAAGAGCAGTACAAAAATCATCTGCAGATAAATGGGGTTTGTGAAACATATCCAGACTGAAGATCCAGTCTGTAGTCAGGCTACGAATGTGCATTCAAGGTCTTAGCCAATGTGAAATCAGATCCTGGTTTTGTGATTTCAGATGCCCCTGTTGCGTAATAAGATAACCCTACCTCATAAAACTGGCTTTTGTTGAAATTTGATGCATGCGCCAAAAGGCGCAGAAATTGCATCTTAGTTGTAAACAACAGCACAGCTGTCCTTTTAAGAATGAGTGATGCAGAAAAAGAAAACTATCATTTAGAACAAATGAATTCCTTAACATGTCCTTTTCCTACTCAATTTTCCTTGAAATAGAATTGTGTGTTTTACTTTACTGGCATAAAGTAAACAGTTGACGTTACTGGCAAAACTATTTGAATTTTTTTTATCATTCTACATGATGATTGGCTTTTAAGAAACAGTTCATTGCCATTTGTATTGTATCAATTATCTCTTGCTTGTGACTTCTTCTGAGTACAACATTATCACTTATGTAAACAAAAAAAATTACTGCCATTTATAAATTGTTTTCTGTTGATAAAGTACATTTATAAATTGTTTTTGGAATATGGATTAAAATAACATTTTTTTATTTTTCAAGCATTTTTTTTTTAAAGTGAAATAACTAAAATATATATATATATTTCATTCTAGACACAGATATTTGGGCATTGTATATGTTGGTCAGTCAGGTGTTTAGATTTTATTTAGATTATCTATCACCCGGCCAAATATTTTGGCCATCCATTGTCTCCACCATCTGTTTCGATCATCTAAAGTCACCCACCCTGTATTCTAGGATGACTTTCTGAATTTAGATAATAAAGAACAGTCATTGTAATTGATTGTCATTCTAAACAATGAAATTATCAAAACGGTTGGTTTTTGCTAATAGTGAGCACAATTATTGATCATTTATTTCCTTGCATTTACGTTAATTTTTTTTCTTGCTTGAATCTGGTAATGGGTTTGTTGACCTCATAGAATCTGTAGAGGGGGTACTAAAAATTGATTAACAGTTAAAGAAAGCTGGCTGTGTATAAGACTCTGATAATGTGCGGGCACTTTATGTAACGATTTGAGATCATTCCATGTCATCCATGAATAATGTAAAACCTAATGTATTGGCATTGAAAACACACATACAGGAAGTACTGATCGTAGATTACAAGTAACTAATGGTTGGAGAAAGCAGAGGTTTTAGTATCTGATGCAGACCTGGTTCATTTCCCAGTGTTGACTGGAATTTCCCAAAGATTAAGGATGGTATACTTTCCTCCTGATCTTGAGGTGGTAAACTTAACACCTAGCTCTCTCAGATAAGGGCAGAAAGTTTGAAGGACTCATGTGTATGTTATGCAAGTTAAAGTTCCTCAGCAGCTGGAAATAAAGAGCTGGCCAAACTGGGAACAACCCTGGTAGAATTTCTATTCATAAGATACTCACAAAAAGTATTTATAGCATATGTGATTCTGGTATACACACATTTGAATCCTCACTGGTGCTACAGATTCTGTGCACTATGCTGAAATTCTTCTTGGTTGACCTGTAGGAGGACGAAGAAGTACTTATAGAGATTATCTATGTGTACTGAAAGTGATCTTTTACCTGCTAAACCATAGCCAAACCAGGTAATATTAACCAGTTTCTCCAATGATGACATGACATTGTAAAAGTGAGACTGTCTGCCCTGAATCAAGCATCTTGGTCTACAGAACAAACACTTGAGGGGACATCACCAGCATTGACACAACCAATGTGCTTATCAGCACAGTAAAAATGCATCTTTATTGAAATCTGATGAAACTAAGCACCTATGGAAGGGCTATTTATCAATGGCCTGCAGGCCTAATCTGGCCTGCAGAGGCCTAGCAAGTGGCCCACGGATCATTGCCATTTGTATTGTATCAATTATCTCTTGCTTGTGACTTCTCCTGAGTACAAAATTATCACTTATGTAAACTAAAAAAAAATTACTGCCATTTATAAATTGTTTCCTGTTGATAAACTACATGCATAAATTGTTTTTGGAATATGGATTAAAATAACATTTGTGGTGAATTATAGTATTTTGTTGTGAGCTGTGTCAAAAAACTCTTTCTGAATGCATCATTGGAATAGGAAAATTTGAAGATACTGTGGCAACAGGAGATAAGATTAGAAAACTGTAATATGTGATGGAAACAGAAAGTTGGAATGGAAAACTGGAAGGTATCACAGCAGCAAAAGTTTGGAAGAGAAATTATCATGGCAGTGGGAAGTTGGAAGGGAAAACTTGAAGATTCTGTGGCAACAGGAGGTTGGAAGGGATAACTGGAGATTCAAGGCAACAGTGGGTTTGAAGGGAAAACTGGAATATTTAAAGCAACAAGAGGTCAAAAGAGAAAACTCCAGAGATATCATGATAACGGGAGCTTGAAAGGGAAAACTGGAGGATTCAAGGCAAAAGAGGGTTGGAAGGAAAAAAAACTGGAAGATAGGGTAACTGAGGATTGGAAGAGAAAATTTGAAGATATCAGGGTAACTGAGGGTCGGAAGGGAAACTGGAAGATATGGTAACAAGAGGTTAGAAGGGAAAACTGGAAGAAGATATGGCAACCAGAGGTTGGAAGATATCATGGCAGTGGGAGGTTGAAAGAGAGAATGTAGGAGGGTGATGCTAGATTACCTGGCATGGTGTAAAAGCTTTTGTGAAACTAATTAAGAGGCAGTGGACATCCATGATTCCCAGATTCATGCATGGACAATAGAAAGATGGAAAAAAAAAATCTGTGGTGGTGGGTAAAGGTTGGTTGCAGGGTTTTTTATTTTCAGGGGGGAAAATGATGCATATATCCACCACGAAGTGTCTATTAAATAAGCTGTGGAAAAATGATGCCTAAATAGGTAATGATACTGTGTATATTTGAGTACCACCAGAAAAAAAAGTCATGGTTTTAGCTGATGTATTGTGGTTGTTGAGGAGTGGGTGAATAATATATTAGACTCTTCAGTCTATAGAGGTAGGTTTAGACCCAGCAGTGGAATATCTTTTAAGTGAAAGAACACACCTGCAGGGTTGATGATTTGTAGACAAATGAGAATACTGTTTTTATTCTTCACTTCCTCCGGTGACTTCATCAAAGTGTTTAGGAGGGGGGGGGTGGACCTATGCATGAGTCTCCAATGCAAGAATACAGAAATAAATTGTAATAAAGATGTCAAAAGAAATTAACTTGTAAAGAGAACCGACTGTTTCTAACTGACTGGGGAATCCCAGCCATGATGTAAGAGTCAGATGCTTGCCTCCAGGCTCAAAGGTCATGGGTTCAAATCCACTTCAAGGTGGATTTTTTCGAAAAGGGCCTTGGCTCTCCGGTTGACCCAGCCTTAAATGGATACAGATAAAGTCATCGGAAGAAAAGGTGGCTGGTGTTATGTATACCAATTACCAAGCAACTCACCATACATTTGTTGGTCTCTGTAGCAAAGTGGTCTAGCAGTTTGCCTCACGCTCTGAAGGTCATGGATTCGTTTCATGGCTTCATATTGTTCAGGCTTTGCTTGATGCCCTCGGCGGCTAGTCAAAGAGAAACTGAGCCATATGGAATAAAACCCAGCGCAATAAAGTCGATCCTGTCTACTTTAACCTTTAACTTGTAACTAACATGTTATAGTATACTTTGCTTAACTCCTTGTAATCTTTTTTTTTTTTTTTTTTTTTTTACGTATCCAGAAACCATGAGTTGTAAACCCTTTGGCTCGGTACTATTGATATCGCAACCCTTCGGCCTTGATTCCATTATAGGTACCGTTAATCTGGGAGAAATGTGGCTTTTCTGCCTACCCCCGGGAGTGAACCCGGACCACAAGGAGTTCGTCACCCGGCCGCCGCGAAAGTCCGGTTTAACCAACTTCGCTAGAGCTATTAACTGTGTTTGCTCCTGTGCAGATTTTTATGATGTTGAGATATACATTAACTTAAAAATAACATTTAAGGAGTTTTTTTTTCTTCAAACGAAATAGTTTTATTACAGCCGTAAACAAATTGTCTGAAAGCCATAGTGATAGAGGTCGTAGGGTCATGGTAGGTCTGCCAAAAACTGCCAATTACTGCCTTTATTACAACACTTTTGCGGTGTAGGCAAAGGGCTCTTTGAGTCTGAGGATTTACGGCCGCATGGCTAGTGCTGTCGCCACTACTGTGCAGGTGAGGATTTTAACCCTGACAGAAAAATCCCCAGCCTTACCGAGAATTTGAACCCTGGTCTCCCGCTTGAGATCCAAGGATTCTAACTGTTTGACTAGCGGCTCTTTATCGCAGGAGTCACATAAAACATATTGTTTTTTCATGGCCTGGCTAATGTATTGCATTTATTGCTTCACTCTGTTTATGTTATTGATTACTTTATTCATATTTTAAGGATTTTTGGGGGGTTTTCTGGCAGGGTCATGACATTTTTTTTTAAAGTGTTCCTGATGTGAGAAGGTTAAAGAAACACCTGAAAAACCTGCTTGGTACTGAAGGTGTTGATGGTGGGTCCAGTCAAGAACATTTGTTTTGTAAATATGTAATTCTACTATTCATAAAGTTTGCTCGTTGAGTTTGCTAATATTAATTTGTTTGTATCTGGCTAGCACACTAGCCAGATGATTCAATGGTTTTATTGTTGGATCTCAATTAAGATGCCTATTTCCTTGGCCCTTTGGATACCACCGCAAGAAGTTTTTTTCTTTATTTTTACTACAAGGGGACTTCAAATAAAAACCTTAATAGTGCGATAGAAATTACAATAACCATGCCACTGCCTTGTAACTTATCAGTCGTGTTGTTGAGGATGACAAGAGTGTTAAGCATGTGACATGAAGCAGACAAGATTTCGCACCTTAACCGATAAAAAAAATGCTGCCTGTCTTTGGTACATGTTAATAGTAGGGCAGTCATCTTAAAACTGCCATTATTTTCATTTGAAGCCTTTTGTATAGGATTATCTTGGTGTGTGTATTATCTATTGTTAGCTTCTTTTCCTCATCTTTTTTCATTGAAATCGTTGAACGCATTTGTTTAAAACAATGTTTCCCTTTTATGAATTACAGTACTGAGAATGCAAACAGTATATTCCACAATTTATGCTACGTAATGTGAGAGTGAAGTTAAAAACTTATCTTTTGCATCAGGAAATGATAGAATACCAGGTGTGAGTTAGGTTGAGAGCCTATGCTCTATTAGGGGATAAAGGGCAGAAGAAGAGGAGAAGAATACATTGTTTGAGTCCTCATTGTTTATATTCTTTCTTATTTGACTAATAGGTGTAAACATTAAATTTCCAGTCAACCAGCGTTGGTGCTATTATGGTTATAAATCTTGAGGTAGGTTCTCTTGAGAACCATCTTTTAAAGGGATCTCCATGGTGGAGTCAATCCATTAACCTCATACTCTGAAGGTGTGGGTTTATTTTTAGACTGCATTTTTTGAGTTCAGTTTGTCTTAGATCTCTCTAGGTCATTCCTGGAGCTATGGAGTATGTGCTTTGTATAAAGCTCTTGGAGTCTGAGCTGAGGGAGATAAAACCTGATGCAGTAAAGTTGATTCTCTTCTCTTTACTGGGGTGGATCAAACCTGTATTCAGATCTTACTTATAATTGCTGACATTATTTGCTGCTAGTGTTCACGATGTATGTTTGACTTACAATATTTTAGTTTAGTTTTGACTTCTCTTACATAATCTGAGAACTGCATTGTTCTTGGAATGCTGCACTTCTGCTGTGTAAGCCTGGTACAGTTGCTTAGAGCATTTACATATAAATGCAAGTTTAGTTTAAGGTGCTCTTCCGTTTAAAACGTGGCCATTATACCTCTGCTGTTGAAGGATGATTGAAAGCACTGTTGTTTTGTAATAAAAGATCTTCTTGTTTATTCATTGTATGAGAGTGTGTTGGTGTGTACATTAATGGTTTTATATGAGAGCGTGTGTGTACGCATATGACTTTTATAAATATGTGTATGCAGACTTGAAAAGGAGAACTCACCGGGGACCTAAGAAATGGTTTTCCTTATCCAATTCTCTTGTCCAGATAAGAGTTTAGCAAGAAAAATTGTCAGGGATAACAAATGAAAGCAATTTTGCCAGGTTGTGTATTTGAACAATCAAGACACAAACAATAGATAGCACAATTTATTGCCTGACATATTTTGCTTTATCTCATCAGGTGCATACTACAGTAACAATTGATTAAATTGTAGCAAATAAATTAATCATTCTAACTTAAACACAAAATCGACTACATTTAAAAGGAACCTTGGTGAAATTGTTACTTTTCAATGCAGTCAATTTCATGTTTCAGTTAGAGGATTTATTTATTTGCTTCAGTTTAATCAACTGTTACTGTAGTATGCACCAGATGAGATACAGATATGATAGGCAATAAATTATGCAATCTATTGTTTGTGCTTTCTTTGTTCAGATAAACAAATTGTTCACAACAAAAATTCACCACATTCAAGATTGTCTTTGGCAGACTGCACTGTACTAGGTTTTGAGGTTTAAACAACGGATCAACATCATGGCACACAGGTAGTAAACCTTAAGTGTTCCGTTCTTCTTCTAACTCAAGTCTGAGTCTGAAGAAGCTCTGCACAGTGCACAGGCTACTCTTTTCCACGGACCTGCTCTTTTCGATTTCCAACTGCCAAGGGCGTCCAATCTCACTACCCAGAGACCAAGTCCACTTAAAAAAATCCCAACCCTTACCGGGGATTGAACCCGAAACCTATAGCATTTGAGACAGGCACCATGCCCCGAGACCACGCAGCAGCCCCTCCCCCCTCCCCCAACTGCCCCATACATGTCTAACTAATAAAGAAGCATGTGTGTGTGCTAGGAGATGGGGATAGGGCACTTTTTGGAATGTCCAGAGTGCATGATGTCAGTTCATAACTACGCCCACATTTAACTGAATTGATGAAAAACAGTCTGCATACAAGTAAGCCATATCTGTAAAACTATAAAGCCAAGCTCTCGTGGCAGGTTGAAGCAGTCCGAATTTTGGTTTTTGTTGATATTTCAAGATCAAGAAAAGCCAGGCGGCTTGGAGGAGCTATACAATCATCCATCACCTTGTCCTTTACAGAACTCCACTCTCGTCACGGCATGTCTAAAAGTCTCTATTTCTCTAGCCAGTTATTCAGCCCTATGGGCTTTCATAGTCAATCTATGTTCAATGTCCCGTATTCACCTCTGCGAAGGTTTGCCTATATCTCGTTTTCCGGAAACTACACCTTCTACAGCTGCTTCTCTAGGGTACCATGACGTTTAACCTTACCAAATTAGCGCAGCTTTCAGGACAGGAAGCAGTTTATGGTTTTCGGCTTCCGTTTTAAAGATTCTTCCACATCCACATGGCTGAGCATATCAACCTTCAGTAATCTATTAGACTGCAAGGGTGAGTGAGTACCAGCATATCAACCTTCAGTAATCTATTAGACTGCAAGGGTGAGTGAGTACCAGCATATCAACCTTCAGTAATCTATTAGACTGCAAGGGTGAGTGAGTACCAGCATATCAACCTTCAGTAATCTATTAGACTGCAAGGGTGAGTGAGTACCAGCATATCAACCTTCAGTAATCTATTAGACTGCAAGGGTGAGTGAGTACCAGCATATCAACCTTCAGTAATCTATTAGACTGCAAGGGTGAGTGAGTACCAGCATATCAACCTTCAGTAATCTATTAGACTGCAAGGGTGAGTGAGTACCAGCATATCAACCTTCAGTAATCTATTAGACTGCAAAGGGTGAGTGAGTACCAGCATATCAACCTTCAGTAATCTATTAGACTGCAAGGGTGAGTGAGTACCAGCATATCAACCTTCAGTAATCTATTAGACTGCAAGGGTGAGTGAGTACCTTGCTCATGCTTTTGCTAACGGCATATAGCACCGCAGAGGTGACCTTGTTGTTGTTTTTTTTTTTTTTTTTGCAAAAGAAAAAAACGTCACGTTCAACCATCCTCGAAAGAGGAGCTTTGGGTTATAATTGTGACTAGGTTAATTGCGCCATATAAAACGGCTCCACATTGCTAGCTCTGAAAAGGACTTGCCGTGTTAATGCGATCAAAGGAGGCATTCAAATACTATACCGATCGACGACGAAGTCGTCTACTGGCCAGCCAATAGGCGATCTGGTGGCAGAGGTAACGGCTCATTCCGACGGATACTCGATCCCCATGACTGCATTAACCATACTGAGATTGCGTTTGAATCATCCAGCACAATCCTCCATAGGTCTAAAAGACGCTGAAACCAGGAAGAAAGTCCCTTTAATGTGACTTTTATCTGCTGCCCACACATACGCCCAAGTACGCTCCCTATCATCGGCTTCGTCATAACTCGACCCCACCCCAGTACACCCTTATCCTTTTCACATCTACCTACTTCGCTTCTCAATGTCTCTAATGGTTTTCTTTTAATCTGCTGCCCACTGTGTTCAAGAACTCTCCGAACTCGCATCAGACATTGAATCTCACTAGGTCCCTGTCTGGGTTCCGAAATCCCATTTAAGAAGGGGTAGACCCAGCAAACTTGTCTTAAAAGGCAAATAATTAGGCGTTTGTTGGAATCGAATGCTCCCCGTGTGGGTTCCGGGGCCCCATTGGGGGGGGGGGGGAACAAGAATAGACCCACTGCCTCCCCAACAAGTATGTCGTAAGAGTCAACTAGCTGGGAGCATCCTTCGAAGTCGAAGGGCATCTGCCTTAGAATGGATAAGTAGTCAAACCATGGACTATATTGCCAAGCGACAAAGAATAAAGAGCCTCATAAATCACACTAAATCAGAACGTCAGAAAGACAAACTAATGTTAGAATATAGCGAACTAAATAAAATGACAAAAAAAAAGTGCCAGAGCTGACAAGAGAAAATTTATGGAAAATCTAGCAGAAACAACAGAAAGTGCTGCTAAAGCACATGATCTACAGACCCTACACAAAATTACCCAGCTAATTTGCGGAAACAGAAACAATTATCACAGCATACGCATAAGAGATAACCTAGGCAGACTGCTCACCACAGAACAAAAACAAGACATGCAGTGGACTAAACACTTCTCCGACCTCTTGAACCTGATCCTGAAAATCTCCCAGTTATTCAACCGTCCTCTCAGGACATTGACATTATTACTGAACCACCAAGCAAACAAGAAATCCTTAAAGCTAACCACACTTTAAAGAACAACAAAGCACCAGGCAAAGACGAACTGCCAGCAGAACTTCTCAAAGTAGATCCCAGCACAGTTGCTAGCATTCTAGAACCATTGTTCAGAGATATTTGGGGAAAAGAAGTGTTGCCTGATGACTGGACTGAAGGAACAGTAGTCAAAATCCCCAAAAAAGGAGACTTAACAGACTGCAATAATTGGAGGGGAATTACTCTACTCTCAGTACCAAGCAAAATATTTTGAAAAATCACCATAATGCGGCTTGAAAAAGGAGTAAAATGCCTACGCGTGGAACAAGCAGGATTCAGAAAGGGCAGAGGAACAACTGAGCACATCATCGCCATACGAAACATTTTAGAACAATGCAATGAATGGCAGAAAAGTATATATATTAATTTTTTTTGGGACTTTGAGAAAGCTTTTGACAGCGTTCATATAGACGGTCTGGAAAATTTTACGAGATTATGGAATTCCAGAAAAAATAGTCAACATAATTGCTTTCTTCTATAAAGACTTCCTGCAGTATAAAAAATTACAATACATCTTTCTCAGTAAAGACAGGTGTAAGACAGGGATGTATTATGTCATCTCTCCTCTTCAACCGTGTGATTGATTGGATACTAAAGAACACAGTAGACAGGACATTAAGAGGCATACGATGTACTCCATTCACCATGCTTGAGGGCCTTGATTTTGCAGATGATATAGCACTCCTATCACATAAACATGAACATATACAAGAGAAAAGTAACAGACTAAGCTGCACATCAGAAATGGTGGGACTGAGAATAAATACAAAGAAAATTAAGATCATGACAAACAGTCCAAACCAACAACCAGTGACCATAAGTAACCAATCACTTGAAAATGTAGAACATTTCACATATCTGGGCAGTGGGGTGTCCCTACTGGGAGGGACAGAGGAAGACATACAGTCACGTCTGAACAAAGCTATAGCTGCTTTTGGAAGGATGACTCAAATCTGTAAATCCAACAATTACTGCAGAGGAACAAAACTCCGACTCTACAAGAGCATTATTTTGCCAGTTCTTCTTTTATGGAGCGGAATGCTGGAGAATGACCAAAAAGGATGCTGACAAGCTGTCCACCTTCCACCACACATGTCTACGTAGAATTATCAAAATTTTCTGGCCAGATACAATCTCAAACACTAAACTACTTCAAGCCACAAACCAAGAAACTTTAGACAGTATGATTACCAAGAGAAGATGGAAATGACTTGGCCACGTTATGAGAATGACTTCTGATATACCTGCCAAAACAGCTCTCACACGGACACCAGAGGGAAAGAGAAAACAGGGGCACCCAAAAACAACATGGAGACGAACGATGGAAAGTGACCTGAGTGCGGCATCTTTGACATGGAAAACTGCACTGAAGATTGCACAGGACAGGAAAGCATGGAAAGTCCTCTCTGAAGCCTCATGTGCCACTAGGCATAACGAGAACTGATGATGATGATGATTGTGGGGAAAACAAGAATAGACCCACTGCCTCCCCAACAAGTATGTCGTAAGAGTCAACTAGCTGGGAGCATCCTTCGAAGTAGAAGGGCATCTGCCTTACAGGCAAGGAACCAACAATCTGCACACACATAGGTCAGATCTGTGAGACGAATGTACATGCAACACTCAGTTTCGGGAACAAGACTAAAGTCGAGGGGTGGACAAACAACCAAAACTTACCATCGGGGTTTACAGCCAGTGAACGCGAAGGAGAAGAAGACGAAGGAATCAAATGCGTTGGGGCGAAGTGGTTCAGATATCGCAACCTCTAGCAAAGGAAGAAGAAGAATCTCACAGTATGACGAGTAACCATCTTCTTTCATGATGAACATATGGACACCACAAACACAGAAGATGTTCTAGCGTGATTAGCTGTATGTGTATATATTGATAGGGTGGAGTACAGGAAAGTGTGGGGGGGGGGGGGGTGGTAAATAATATTTAGGTATACAAAATATACGTTTAGTCAAAGTATTAGTAACAACAATACACAAAGTGGCCAGATATCTCGACCACAAAAAAAAAAAAAAACCGTTTAAAATGGACTACAGATAAAAGAACGCAAACATAGAATCGTCGCAACATTAAACAATACTGCAAACGTTCCAAAATTACATCAAGCAACAAATGTGAAAAATAGTATGTCTTGACAACTGGAAAAAAGATGGCGAAAACAAGCCCAGATGGTTTGTCGATACAGCATAAACTGACCAAGTAAGTACACATACCTCATCAAAGAGTGGGGGTCAAGTGAGACAGCGAACCAAGAACCTTACCCTTCTCGACAAGGCATGTTGTGGTGATGATTGTATTCTTGATAGTAATTATATCATTGTATGTTTATAATGTGCGCTGATGAAAGCTTTCTAGTCGCAAAGTTCATTTTGCCGTTCATGACTTTGCTAGTTTACCTCTCGTTTGTATTGATAATTTCTCATGTTAATTTCCAGACTGTGTTTTCAGTTCACGAGCGGTCCCCAACCCCCCCCCCCCTCCCCCACTTTTCCTGTGGGTTTCAGGGCCCTATTAGGAGAGAAAGAGAGAGGGAGGGGGGTGACCGAAGAGACCCACTGCCCCCCTCCCCCCCCCCCAATTAGCGTATCGTATCAATAAGGCGCCATCTCCACAGTGGAGGCTGGCTGCAGGTGATCTCCACATGTTCTGTCTCTTGTCTTGGTTGTACACTCTCAGATTGCTGTCGTAAGATGTGGCTAATTATGGATGTTTTCTCCGAAGTCGGAGTGCATTTGTCTGAGAGACGAAGTACCAACACTCTGCATACAAATGAGCCAGATCTGTAAAACGAATATGCCTGTCTCGTTATCGAAGTTGGCTAAACCTAACTTCGCGTAGACCGGGTGACGAACTCCTTGAGGTCCGGGTTCATGCCCGAGGGTAGGCAGAAAAGCCACATTTCTCCCAGATTTACGGTATTTATCATGGAATCAAGGCCGAAGGGTTGCGATATCCATAATACCAATACCGAGACAAAGGGTTAAGAACTCATGGTTTCTGGGAAAAAAAAGTAAAACGAAGGTGCGCGCAAAGCTAAATTTAAAGAACAAGATCAAAGTCTAGAAGTGAACGAACAACCATATCTTTCAACAGGAGTTTATAGCCGGTTAACGTAAAGAAAAAGATGAAGTTTCTCTATACTGATTCTCAAATGTATATACACTAATAAATCCATACAATCAACATGCAGAATTATTGCTGTTTTTATTTTATGTCTCTTCAGTCTAGACATTTTCGCCTCATTGCAAAATTGTTTCTGGTACACATGTGTTGACTTGTTTCAGCTGTATCACGTCCGACTTTAGCTATTAATCGGGGGTGGCTGTATTCATATCTTTTAAAGATTTTTCTTGTTTTGACTGAAAATAGTAATGTTTGAACACGGCCGACTCTATTTACAGCTGGGGCCAGTCGTGGTTTGAAGCAAAGCCAGACTCAGATATAAGACAATTCAGCTCAAACGTGTGAGGCTGGCGTGGCGTTGGTAACAATTGTTATCGAGTAGATTTATACACAAATAAATGGGCAGTTAGCAAATATTTACCTTCAGAATGATAATTCAAACAGTAACACATGTTGCAAATTAACTAAACTGTGGTTCAATTTGTGTATAAATCTACTCGATAACAATTGTTACCACCGACCGGCCACGCAAGCTTCACAAAAACGTGAGTTCCCGTTTGAGCTGAATGACATATCTAGAGCTGGCCGAGGTTTGAAGCTGTAGGCATGGTTCAAAATTAACGTCGGTAAGGCGTTAAAGCTGCTGGATGGCGTCCTCAGCACGACCCATCCACGATTTACCTCTTTCAAGTCTATTCACCCCCCCCCCCCAACTGGAGAAAAAGCCCTACATGCACCCGGTGTGAAGCCCCATGAAGCACAAAGACGCGGTCTTAGAGGTGAAGATATGAGGCAATGTAACAAATTTCTCACGGAGACAACAAGCGGTATCGGGAGGTACTGCATCGGAGAACTAAACACGCAGGAGAATGTCGCACAGTTATTCTCCTTTTCAAAAATTATAAAACTTCTGACATAGAAGTCTGGCGATCCCTCTGGCAAACCTCTACACCCCAAGGTAGAAGAGGAGCGGCTAAGTAAGTCAGTTCAAATATGATTACTGACATAGTTGAAAAAAACACAACTTCAGTTGTTGTTGTATGTGATTTTCAATTTATGTATATATTATTTCTGTCGCACAGCCAGAGAAGCTGCGAGGCAATGTGCGGAACATAATGATTGTGTCCATCCGGATAATTTGTTTCGGTAAATAGGTTCGCACTTTTGTCATTTCCTTTTCTTCTGTATCCTGCCCAAGAGAGCGGTAGGTGATATCTATGTGGTTTCAGATTCTTTCATAAAAAACGATTTCAGAATAAACCCTGATTTAATATTATCTAGTATTTTACTGAGTCACAGTTTAAAACAATTTACTGCGTGAAATTTGTACACACTGCCGTAATTTTTCGTAAACTCGGCTATGTGCTGAATCGATAATGGGTTGTTCATGTCCATGCTGTGGTGCAGTGCATGTGCATGGCCTTCTAAAGATATGCGGTTTTGAGTTTTGTATTCCTGAGTTTTATTTTGGGTCCTGCACCATTCTTGGGTGGTTTATTATTTTGCAAGGCATGAATATATCGTCGTTTATATTTTAAGTTTGATTAAATAATCTAAAGCTTATTAAAATTAAAGCAGTTAGTGTTGTTAGAATAACATAACTAACAGTTGTATATTTTGAATGCGTGAGAGTGAGATGTAGTCATTGTAGTTTCTGATCTACCTAGACACTAGTCACTAGACACCAGAACATCCACATTCTTTAGATTATATGAAGTCTGTGATAAAGCGCTTGCAAAGCCGGCTGCTTGAGAGGTGAGGAAGTCCAGAACACTGGAGTCTGGAGTGAGTATGAGAAACAGATGGTGGTGGAAACACGGGCATCAAAGAAATCTCAAGACTTAGACTACATTATTTATTGAGACACGCCAAAGATGCTGGACTGGATTCCATCCATCCATGTCTGAAACAATTGCACAGGAAGTGAGGAAGCAATGTGATCAAGGATTAGACAGTTAGAGCTATCCTCTGAATAACGATCCCAAATTATTGATTGAGGCTAAAAAAATACCCTAACAGGGCCTCAATGTTTGTGACTGCTGCCAGAAAGCTGTGCTGAATATTCACTAAACAACGCTCGACTAGTACCGCTGTGGTTTTGTCGTGTCCATGTGAGTGAGTTCCATCCATAACCCTTCAGTCGATAGTGTTGCGTTTCCACTTCCACTGTTGTGACAGATTGACTGACAGTGCGAGTCAGTGTTGTAATTACTAATTGTAGTAGTACTCCTTACCCTAAACCTAGGACCAAGGTGAGAAGTTGAACCTAGGACCCATGGAAGGAGCTGAACCTAGGACCTAGGGAAGAAGTTAAACATAGGACCCAGGGAAGAAGTTAAACCTAGGACCCAGGGAAGAAGTTAAACCTAGGACCTAAGTTTAAAACCTAGCACTCAGTGTTGGAGCTGTTGACACCCTCAATGATTTGGGACCGTTAAAGAAGTCGATAATTTACATATGATTGAGGCCGTGTTAGGGTATTTTCTTAGCCTCAATAATTTGGGACTTTTATTCGGAGGATAGCCGACAGTAAGCCCTATTATGTGAAATTTAATGGTACGACAGGGTAGTGATGATGCATAAACACATGGGACAGGAGTTAAAAGTCTAGGGGCTGATTCTAAACAACAAGATGGGTCACAGGTTTATTTGTTATGTTTGACACTAACTAGTGAGTACTGAATGAGTAAACATTTTAAAGTAAGGACTTTCCTGTCTGGTGGTTATAAATCACCTGGATACATACATCATTGTGATAATTATTATTTTATGACCATGCCAGTAAGTAAGCGTGGGTTATCATGTTTTGCCATCTCACATGATTACCTGCATCGTGGATCAGGTCAGTTTTCATGTCTCACCCTATCCATATGGCCAAGTCATCACTGTATTTATCTCTTTGCCTTTCTCTTGCTGTCTGTCCATCAGTCCTCATGTTCAGAAGTACATAATTTTCAGTCTGAAAAACACAGATCATCTGCATTAGACAGGTCAAACTGAGTCCCCCAGGGGCCATATATTTCATAAATGTGTTGTCATAAGGACCACACGCAACAACTAATCAAAGTAATTTATTGCGGACCACAGGTGTGCTTGGGAATAACCACATTTTTAACATTTCTGTTCTACATCATCTGATTGTTTGCATCCGTTTATTACTTTTCTTTGTCTCAGGGAGGACCGCTTTCACCACTCCCCTAGATGCTGCTGCTGCTTCTTTTCTCTGCTCCTGTAATGCTCATGGCCACAGGGCAGGAAGAGATCTCTGGAACGGGTCCTTCTTTTCGCTTCGTTACTTTTCAGTGTCTGATATTTCAGCAGTCCATCTTCTGTGTGGTCATGTGGATCTGTTACCGTATAACAGTGCTCTCTGTAGTGCTCTATCTGATGCCAAATCGTTTCATTTATTGTCTAATTATAAAGTTCAGTATTGGTTCTATGC
This sequence comes from Candidula unifasciata, assembly GCA_905116865.2. Lineage (NCBI taxonomy): Eukaryota > Metazoa > Mollusca > Gastropoda > Stylommatophora > Geomitridae > Candidula > Candidula unifasciata. The sequence goes on from CAJHNH020000668.1 coordinate 743,039, forward strand.
CAGATCCCCTCTTGATATCCTTCCTTAGTAAATTTTTTCCTTGTTGCACCTTACATTGTATGTAAACTTAAAACCAGCCTGGATGCAATCGCTGAATTAATGTTAAAATTATGCCTTTCTCACAGTGGGGGTTGGCTGCAGTGTATCCACTGCCAACTGTGGGGATATTACCTGATGATGTCTCAGTCTCTTCCACATTGTTATTCTCAGTACAGCTGTATTCAAACAGATTTGTAATTTGTACATTGTATTTTTTTTATTTTCTCAGTAAACAAGTCACTGCACAACATGGCTGACGTTGAAGTGTAAGTTTTTGTTTTCTTTGATGTCATCTTTACATTAATCATTATTTGGTCAGAAGTCAAAAAAAGGGGAGGGGAGGGGGGCCTTTTTTGCAACAATGTTTTATCTGTCATGTGGTGCTAGACCTGCTTTCATAGACCACACTGCACTTGATGGATGATGTGACCTGCTGGTTACCTTCCATTACTTCCCAAGACAGTTCCTGCTATATTTGTTTAGGGTGGACCGATTTAGGAGCTCTATATGTCATTTTAAGAAATCTGCCATTCGAACCTGAGACCTTCAGGCTGGCAGGCAGGCATTGCCGCATTATCTGACTGGTGTGCTACACCAGTTCTCTTCATTAAAAAAAAAAAATTTGATTTACATGATTCATTGATCTGAAGAACCTATGAATAACACTGGTATGAATAACACTGGTATGAACTTTTTTCCTTCCTGTGTAGTGTCTTTTTTTTTACATCTTGACAGTATACCTATTTAATTGTACTACTAAAATGCCCTTGTTGGTGGTAAACATAAAAAATACCAGGTTCTTTCAGCTGCCTGACCAGTTTCTGTCAAGTTTGTAGGGTTTGGCAGTATAGTTTAGTATTGAAGAAAGGACAAATGTGATCATTTTTAGAAACTTGCCAGGCTATGTCCATAAAATCCTTTTTCTACTTATCCACCTCAATACCTGTATCATTCAAGCCCTGCTAGAACACATTAGTATATTGCAGTAGAGGTGGGCCACATCTTCTGTCTATCCTATAACTAACCCACCATAGAGGATTTTCCTAGGAGCTCTACCATTCTTCATCCTCCAAGTGTGTCCTGAGCATTGAGAAAACTATTATTAAACTGGCTCTTATAAGGACCCCAGGGCAAAACCAATGAGTATTAAAACTTTTTCCGCAAACATATTTTGGTATTGGGTAGCATTTACTCAACCAGACTAATAATCATTTTGTGAAATTGTCACAATCACGGTCACTCACTGAGTCAGATAACTTGACCATAAAACCTCGCTGTAGACTTTATCAAATATATGATTTAGCTGTGCTAGTGCCCGGCTCTCTAGCGAAGTTGGTTAAACCTGACGTTCGCGGCGGCCGGGTGACGAACTCCTTGTGGTCCGGGTTCACTCCCGGGGGTAGGCAGAAAAGCCACATTTCTCCCAGATTAATGGTACCTATAATGGAATCAATGCTGAAGGGTTGCGATATCCATAGTACCGAGCCAAAGGGTTTACAACTCATGGTTTCTGGATACGTAAAAAAAAAAAAGCTGTGCTAGTAATTAAAAAGAGTTAACTAACTTATCATCCTTAGGTGTCATTATGTATCACATAGTGATCTCAGTTTATTCTGTTCTGTAATCTGTCCTGTACAGTTTGTGTGGAATCCAGTCCAGAACTCCTGGCCTCTCTTATTGTTTGTTCTAGGGTACTTATGGATATTCGCCTCACCTCCTCAGTCAACCTGTCTGTTTTCCATTATAGTACCTGTTTGGTGATTCTCTCTCCACTTCTCAGGTTCTGCCCAATATATCGCCATCTTCTGTGCCTGTTGATTTGAAGGGTTGTCTAGACATTTCTCTAATTGCTAAGTCTTTCTGGAATTCATCCCGTTTAATGTTCGTCAGTTTCTTTAGGCATTTATTTTTAAAATCATTAAACTTTTGTACCATGTCTTTAGTGTCTCTCCAACTGCCACTGGCTGATGTAGTAATATAAGAATTGACAATAGTTAACTTGGTGATAAAACTATACATTAGGAGTTGCATGTTTTGTTCAGGCTTTTAAATTAAAACCATTCTTTTTTAAAATGAAGCAACATATGTAAGCATTATTGAATTTTGGGTCAAGTTTATGTCCAGCAGGGGATGAATGAGAACACTGGATAATGTGTTTACGACTAGTGTGCTCCTTATTTTGGTTCTGGGACTTTATTTTATGGGTGGTAGACTGACTTACTTAGTCGCTCCTCTTTCTACCTTGGGGTGTAGGGGTTTTCCAGAGAGATCGGCAGACGTTTCTATCAGCAGTTTTCTTTCTGGCTTTGTTCCACTCCGGTCCTAAGTCAGTTAGGGACTGTCGGATGTTGTCTACCCAGCAGACCCTGGAGGTCTGGTTCCCTGGTTTGTAAGGACTGGGTATCAAGATCTTGACATAGTCTGATTGCGGACTTTGTCTCTTCTTGTCACTTGGACCACTTTTCTTAGATATCTCATTTCTAAGGCCTGAAGCTGGATTCTGTAAGGTGGTGTCATTGCCCATGACTCACACCCATAGGTCAGGACTGGCACATAGGTAGAGCGGTAACCAGTCATTTTTATCCTCTTGCCAATATCTCTTTTACTAAGAAACCCTCAGTTTAGTGTGTAGACAATAGACCCATTTCCCTCTAACAAGCATGTAATAAAAGATGGCTTTAGAAATGTACACACATTCAATGTGGTGTGCTGAAATGCTCAGATATCAGAGCCTAGCTGTAAACTGCAACACAGCATGCCAGCCACCTTTTTAAGAGTAAACGCAGAAGACAAGTAAACTACTGGAATAATCATGTACACTTTGTCCTGGAGGAGACTCGGCATGTTTGAGTTTAAGAATCTGTCAGGTTTTTTTTTGATATAATGTATCTGTTCTCAGAGGTATCCCAGCTGCTGTTCCATCCCTGACTCCTGCTGATGTGGGGTCAATGGACATTTACCAGGCCATCCAAGAGGTCCTGAAGACTGCCCTTATTCATGATGGGCTCTGCAAGGGTGTCAAGGAGGCCACCAAGGCTTTAGACAAGTAGGTTATAGTATTTGCTGTCTCTGAGTGACTGGGAATAGAAAGATGTGAACGATAAAATAAGTAAAAAGTTCCCTTTTCACACCTTTCGGGGCATATGAGCAGAGCGTCCCATATTTTTACAGACCATCAGCACTCTGTGGGTAATGTGGTCAGCATTACGCCGGCTGTCTTTACTTTCCCAGGACAGCCCATCCTGGTACCCATTTTGGGCTGGGTCGACCTGCGACGTCCCATACCACGATAAAAATCCACGCAGCCTTCAGTGGGTTTCGATCGCGGTATGCTGGCTTACGAGGTGAAACAAACAGCAAAGTGTACTCAGGGCAAGAGACAGTGTTGGGAACCATTACAGCCAACTTTCATTTTGAAGATGGCACCTGATTAATTGTGTTGTTTAGGGTTTGTGAAAAATGATCAGAGTACAAAAGGTCATGATTCATCAACTAAGGATGTGTTAAAGTATCTTGGTTTAGCTTTTATAGCACTAGAAACTCAGTGAAATTTAACATTTTGCTGACCAACTTCAAAGATTTCACATTTCCGGCCATATTCCCTGGTGATCAACTTCTTCGATGGTCGAATTTGCATTATGTAGTCTGCCGACCGACATCCCTACCAATAGTTTTTTAATTGAACTGCATCCGGGTGTTTTTATTATTCCAAGATAGCTGCGCCTATGAACGATGCCCGTTTGAGCAAATACAAGCTTTGTTTTCAGTGATATTTTGATAATTTCCGTTACTCAACACATATTCAGCCTTTTTTTCGTGTCTGATGGCGAAAACCAGACCAGCAGTGTTGATTGTTCTAAATTTTTGAAGAAAAACCAGTTGAAACTGAAAAAGGCTGGTCTTCCTATTTTGTGTGACAAAATAAAAAGGCGGTGTTGGCCGTTACCTGTCACGGCACTAAGAGAGTTCACTATCTACTGTTTACTTCAGTGGTGTTATAGACAAGACAGAAAAAGTGGAATTCTTGGGCAGAATAATAAATTAGCCAATTTTTGCAGAAAAATACATACATCAGTATGGGGGTGTCGATCACTTTGGCCAGCTGGGTGTAAACTACCCCTGTCCACCTAGATCCTTTAATTGGTACCTGCTATTATATTAATTTATAAATTTTTAGTTGACCCTGTTCTGGTCAATGAGCATGTGAGCTACACTGCCAACTCTGTGTAAATAAGGTCACAGCAAAGTGGTTCATGCAGGATGTCAATCTTGCTGTTTTTAGACGTGCTGTTCTTCGGCACAGTGTAAGACCTATAAGACCACACGGCTTATTGCGCGCCATTTTTACTGTAGATATGAAAGCCAGAGTACAAACCAGACTGTGAAGTGTGTAAGGCTGCAGGTAACAGAAGCTAGACCTACATGTACTGCTTCAAGCTCTGGAGGGCAGTGAACGCTGCAGAACTGACATAGCCAAGATAATCCTGGATGCTGATCAGCTTATTACCTCATACAACATCAGAATAGTGATGCAGTGGATTCCAGGTCACTCCGGCACACCAGGTAATGACAGAGCTGACAGATTGGCAAAGAAAGGAGCAACACAAGAACAACCACCTACAGCGACAACCCTCCAGACAGCAAAAACACTGATAAGAGCTATAAACAAAGAGACTTGGTTGAACAGATGGGCCATGGGAGACACTGGAAGAGAGGTTCATAGACATATGTCTGGCCCTGATCCTAATGACAGCATTAACCATCTAACATGAAGGGACCAGGCCACCATCTTCAGACTTAGAACGCAACATACTCCACTCAATGGACACCTAAACAGAATACAGCCACAACACTCCCCAGAGTGCCAGCTATGTAACTACCCCTACAAAACTTTTGAACACCATCTCTTTGAGTGCCCAAAACTCAGACAAGAAGAACGCTACTCCCTCCGAGACCAGTCAAGTGGAACACCTTGTACGGAGGAAAAGAACAGCTTGTGAAAACATGCAAATTTCACTACATGGCATTGGGCCAAAGGGCGAAAGCTCATGCGCAGCTGGATCGATAACAACAACAACATGTACTGCCCAGACTGCAATACCTCTATGCTTGATACCCCTGTCCAAGCTGTGCCATACAGTTGAGGATTATTAACATTCCTGATAAAGACAGAGGGCTACTGCTACAGCTTCAACTCCAGTTAGTGAAGAAAGTCGCTCAGACTTCAACTAGAGGTGCTTTTATATTATAATCAAGCATTCACACACACACACTCATTGTAACATGGCAAACACAATAAACGAAAAGATTTTTTTTTTTACTTTATTCGCATTTTTATTTGCTTTTAATGTTGAAAAATGTGGTCAATCATTTAAAATTTACTCCTATTTAGCTAATTTTATTTACCACCAACCATGTCCCCTCCAGTTTGTTACACTGATATTGAACAAATTGACCTTAGAACTGAAAAAAGATGATTGTTTTTAACAATTGCTGAAATTCTACAAATAGTCAAAACAAATTCAAGATGGCCACCATGATCATGCGACATATTTGCATATGATGTACTTTTTTCATGTGTAGCAACCATCCGCAATTATGCTCTGCAGGTTCAAAACCCTTCGCTCGTTTAAAAATTTTTTAATTGAATTTTATAAGAATTCTGTAAAAAGTATCCAAACGCTCTTGGTAATTGGGGACAGTAATGCCCTGGATTGATGGTCAGGAAAGTGTTAAATGAAAGTCTATTACCAAACAAACTTGACCTTAGCTGCCAGATTGACCCAGCCTTAAATTAGTACCAGGTAAAGTCCCTGAGAAGTAAAGGTGGCTGGCATGATGTTGACCGCTGAGTAATGATTGGTCTGTACGGTAAAGTCTCTTTACTCTTTTTACTTTACTAGTACCAAACAGTACTGCTGGATGGAGCAGATAGATTAAAGTGAATAAACTCCCTGTATGGGTTCTGAGGCCCTTGGGAAAATGGACCCACTGCCTACCCAAAAGCATGTCGTAAGAGTGGATAAATTATGAGCTTCCTATGAAGTCAAGAGTGCATCTGCCTGAGAGGGAAGGAACCAACAGTCTGCATACAAATTAGATATGTCAAACAGATGCACACGCAACACTCAGGACCTGGAACAGGTCTGCAGTCCAGAAGTGGACGAACAGCCATAACTTTCCGCCTGAGTATACAGCCGGTGAATGTGAAGAAGAAAGGAAAGTGGATAACATGGTTGCTAATAAATTCAGACATTTGTTAACTGATGCCGGTATAGAATAGAGAAAAGACAACAGAATGATGCAATCATTCATGTTGAGTCAAGGGGCCTGCTTTATATAAAGATTTGAAATGATAACTTTAGCAGAGCTAGGTCATGTGAGAAGATAGTGGATAAAACCATTTACAGGTGGGCAGTATATGGGTGGAGTTGGGACACTGACAGATGGGAGGTATGTGGGTGGAGTTGAGAATACTGACAAATGGGAGGTATTTGGGAGGAGTTAAGAATCCTGACAGATGGGTGGAGTTGTGAACAGTGAGATTTGGGAGGTAAATAGGTGTAGTTAAGCCAACTGATAAATGGTTAGTGTGCCAGCATGTAAAGATGTCAGTTGTTAAGTATCTGAGATTTCTTGTTATGACTACATGTCATTGGTTCTGTTTCTCTCTTTTAAAATTGCAGACGCCAAGCTCATCTGTGTATTCTAGCCAACAGCGTTGACGAGCCTTTGTATCCAAAGTTGATCGAGGCCCTGTGTGCTGAGCATGGGATCAACTTACTCAAGGTAGGCTTTTCTGTATTCTATCATGTGTCTCTGGTGCCCCCGTTGTGAGGGAAAAAGAATAGGCCCAGTGCCTCCCTAACAAGCGTGTTGTAAAAGTGGACTCATTAGGGTGTTTCCTTCAAAGAGTACATCTGCTTGATAGTGAAAAACCAATAGGCTGCCTAAAAATAAGCTAAATCTGTAAAACAGATGTGCACACAGATGAAATTGTGAAACAAGACTAAAATTAACAACCAGAACTCTCTCCCAGAATTTACAGCTGGTTAACCCAAAGAAATATTTTTCTGCTTTGAAAAAGGCGAAGGTCTGTCTACGCCATGAATGTATAAGGACTTTTTGGGCCAGCCCTATGTTTTTTGTTTGAAAATTAGTACTTTGGTCAGTATTGTGTCTTCTGCGTTGTTCTTAAACAATCCAAGCCCTTGAGGTTCCTTGCTGTATCTCCATTTGTCTCTGTGATTGGTTTTCTTTCAGCTTGATGACTCCAAGTATTAGCAGTTCTATATCTATATTATCTCTCCACTGGCTTCATGGTCTACTTCAATTCAGCTCTTGTGTGTTTACACAATTTTTGTCTACATATCTGTCTAAGTCACTGCAGTCTGTTGATCCTCATGGTGCTAGTAATTAGTGGTAATCTAAAGCTACTTTTACTTCTCAGTATTTCGTGTGGAACCTGCCCTAGGATGGGTGGATCTGGGAGCCTAGGACACACTTTGATGAAGATGCAGTCACACATGATCACTGATAGGCAGGCAAGCACGGTAGCCCCTGTGTCAGTATCTTCATTTCAGTCCCGCAAAGGCAAGCTGAGAAATTTAGTTTCATGTCAGAAAAGTTATTTTCCTCATAAGTTCTCAGATATCCTCATAGTTTATCAGATTATCTCTCGTTCTCATGTAACCCCCCTTTCTCCCTTCTCCTAGCTCTCCGATATTGCTATAAATTTTACATTATCTCTAGGTTCTCAACTATCTCCTTACGTTTTGAGTGAAACCTGAAGTGATGCGTTGAGTTTTGTTGTTTTTCACGTGCATTGCTGCTACATGATTATTGTTTCAGGACATTCTATGTAACTTAATGTTGGGCTGCATTTTGTATTTGTTAACATTGTGCTGCTACTTTATGATTATTTTGTGAAAAGTTTTAATTGTTGTTAACATTGTGTTGCTGTTTTATGATTATTTTGTGAACATTTTTAATTATTGTTAACATTGTGCTGCTACTTTATGATTTTTTGTGTGAAAATTTTTAATTGTTGTTAACATTGTGATGCTGTTTTGCTGGTTCTGGAAATTGTGCTGAACGATTTCAGGTGGATGATGCCAAGAAACTGGGAGAGTGGGCTGGTCTGTGCAAATTAGACAAGGAAGGCAAAGCAAGAAAAGTCAATTCTTGCGGGGTGGTCGTTGTCAAGGTAAGTGAAATCACACAAACATTGTATGATTGTCGTTCACGTGGCTGATGTTTGAATATGCGGTTTTAATAATACTTACAGTGGGGAAATTAGTACTGTGGGATCGGTGTAACAGTTATATTTGGAGGTCAGTTTAACAGTTGCGTAGTGGAGGCTGATATTTAGAACTCAGTTTAACAGATACATAGTGTAGCTAATATTTGGGGTTTTATGTAACAATTACAAAGTGGAGGCTGATATCTGCAGCTCACTGTAACAATATAGTGGAGTCTGATATTTGCAGCTCACTGTAACAGTATAGTGAAAGCTCATTTTTTGTGGCTCACTAAAACAATATAGCGAAGGCTGATAATTGCGGCTCACTGTTACATTATATTGTGGAGGCTGATATTTATGGCTCACTGTTACAATATATAGTGGAGGCTGATATTTGTGGCTCACTGTAACAATATAAAGGAGGCTGATATTTGTGGCTCACTGTAACAATATAGTGGAGTCTGATATTTGCAGCTCACTGTAACAATATAGTGAAGGCTGTATTTCACTGTAACAATATAGTGGAGGCTGATATTTGCATCTCACTGTAACAATATAGTGGAGGCTGATATTTGGAGCTGAGTGTAGCAATATAGTGGAAGCTCATATTTGGGGCTCACCTAAACAATATTTTGGAGGCTGATATGTGGGTCTGTGTTTAACAGTGTATCGGAAGCTGATATGTACGTCTGTGTTTAACAATGTATCGGAAGCTGATATGTGGGGCTTTGTGTAACAGTATATTGGAGTGATATCTTCTACTCATTGTAACAGTATAGTAGAGGTGGACAATTTATAATTGCATGCATCCCATTTGAAAAGAGAACCCAGCTGTACATGTATATATTTTTGTCTTTTAGGATTATGGAGCAGAGTCTCCAGCATTAGACGTGGTGAGAGAATACTTCAAGAACCAATGATACCAACATCCATGGGATCTGTGTGTTTGAGCGAAAGAGAGAGATTCTTGCTGTAGAAATATAATCATTCAACATAAAAACAAGAGTTACTTTATTTATTTTTTTAACACTGTATTTGTACATAATTGCCTCCGGCTCTCGCATAAATGGGACACATCTCCAGCATGCACAAATGGGACATCTCAGACTTGTGTAAATAGGTCAAGCAACTAACAAGGAAGGTACTATCTCAGTATTTGGCAGTTACAGCCACTCTGTTTTCTTTATTTCAGTTCTATAGAACAGTTACTATAAAGGTGCTTCTTTATAACAGCGATATAGACTAGTTAGATACGCCCTACTGATACCCTTTTTTCTCTCCAAAAGTCTGCCATAGACCGTTTTACAAAGTCATAGTTTAAAATGAAGTAAATTAGTTTTAAAGAAGGGGGGGGGGGGGCTGAGGCTTTTATTTCGTAAAGTTAAAACAGACCCCTGAATTTTTTTTCAATGGACCACCAGCTGGGAATCATCAGCCAGCTCATACAGGAAGTAAAAAAAAAAAAAAAATTTGTAACATGCGTGTGGTCAGGGGTGGCTACACAGCAGTGACACTTGTAATTTTGTTACAATAAGGAATTTAAAGTAACATCTTTTCTTGTGTGTGCCGGTTGTCACCCAGAGGGGCATCGGTGGTCAACCATCTCATACCAAGCCCTTCTGTCTGTATCTCTCTGTCGATATAAAGGGCACAAAAAAAAATAATGGTGCCGGTAAGTCGGTCCAAATATGGGACAGCATCTTTCATTATTTTGAAGCCCCACCCCAGGTGTGGACGGAGGCCTAATTATAACCCAGCGAGGTTTCTGGGACATGTCCCCAGGTGATCCTCATTTAGATGGTGTCACTGTTCGTTTGTTGCTTGGTGGGATGCTTTGGTGAGGGTGATGATTCCATTTGCCCTATGAGTTCCACAGAAAGAACTTGCTGGTCAGGAAGTTGTCGATTGGAACCAGGAAATACTAGCTGTGTGGAACAACTGCCTGGCATTTGTCTATCTCGCCTTCGTCTGTAAGACTTGCAACGTTTGGGTTATCTACTCCTACATCGTTGCTAACATCAACGGTGATGAGATGGAGGACTACGCCGACTGCGTTGGTGGTCATCTCAGTCTGGTCATTATGGTCCCCTTTGTCATGTGTCTGCTGCTGGTGACCGTGAGGTAGACGGGTGGACATTTCCTGCTGATAGAACAAAGAAACCACAATCACTGTTATGACATCATCATCATCAGTTCTCTTTATGTATAGTGGCACATGAGGCTTCAGAGAGGGCTTTCCTGTCCCATGCACTCTACAGTGCAGTTTTCCATGTCAGAGATGCCGCATTCAGGTCACTCTCCGTGTTGTTTTTGGGTGCCCCTTCTTTCTCTTTCCCTCTGGTGTCCATGTAAGAGCTGTTTTGGCATGTGTAGCCATAAAAACTGTATTTCCCCAAGTATAAGACACATTGATTTTGGGGTCAGCAGTTTGTAAAAACAAAATATGATTACATTAAAAAATTGACTACTACTGTATCTTCTTTGTTCACTGGCTGTAAGCTCCGGCAGAAAGTCCTAGTTGTTCGTCCATTTGGACATCGGCATTGTCCCAGGGCCTGAGTTTTGAGTGTACATCTGTTTTACTGACTTATTTGTGTTGTTTCTTGCCGCTTGGGCAGATGCACTCCGACTTTGAAGGAAGTCCCCAGGTGGTCGACTCCTACTACGATATGCTTGCTGGGAAGGCAGTGGATCTATTTTTTTTACCCCCCAGAACCCACACGGAGAATACTGCTGCTGTATACAACAGTTTTTAGACCCTAAATTTTTTCAGGAGCTTGCTGACGTAAGTGGCACATGATGCTAGCACATTGTGTTGGATCAGCCGGCAGCATGATGGATGTCCTAGGACATTACCTGGTACCTTTTTTAGGCTGGGTTGACCTGGGAGCTAAGTTCAATTCTTGAAACTATTTGCCTCTAGATTTTGAACCCAAGGCCTGCAACCAAAGTGCTTGAGGTTAAAAAACTAAAATCACTAAAACTGTTTCATGTGACAGCAAATCAGTCCTCCAGGCGACTCTGAGGGATCCACGAGAGAACTGACCAGCTACACGGACTCTCAGAAAACAATTGAATCGTTCTTTAGTGGATCCCGGCTCACTGCAGCATGCCAGGAAATGAGCGAGCATACTAGTGGAAAAAAAATAATACAAAGGAGAAAAAAAACACACCCATTCATTGTCATTACCAAAAATCAAAACACTGATGAAGGGAAAAATACAAGGAATTGTGGAGAGAACAAACCAACAGTTAACGTCCACAAGACCCCATCAGCAGACTCAACAGAAAACAACATACAATAATTTGTCGCCTACGAACAGGACACTGCAAGCTCAACTTGCATAAAATAAAGACTACAGTCCTCTATGCCTGTCAAACAGGACCACAAACACTTTAGCACATTCTGTAGACCTGCCCACTCTACCTACAACTTCGAAAAGACACATGGCCCCAGTAGCAAAGTGTGCAGAGCAAGATATGGGAAATCATGAAGGACGTGCTACTGACATGCGAGTTCAGAGGCAACCCATCTGATGGTCTGACCCGAACATGCAAAAAAACTAAACGCAAAGAAGAACCTAGCGCCTTCAGGTCAGCAGATGAGCATCCAGCCACTACCTTACAACAGCTCTCAGATTCTATGGTCATACTAAAAAAAAGTTTGCTATCCTCCGAATAGCGGTCCCAAATTATCGAGGCCGGAAATGTACCCAAACAGGGCATCAGGGCTAAACTAGAAGGCTAGGACTCACGAGCAAATAAAATGGAAGTTGCAGGAGATGCGGTAGCTGCTGCTCGCAAGTCCCAGCCATCTAGTTTAGCGGCGCAGTGGAAACCCTCGGCGATGACTTTAACTCGGTGGAAGCTTTTCCGCAGTATGCGTTGTAGTCGCCGGAAAGAGGTCCGCAATTTACATATGACTGAGGTACTGTTAGAGAATTTTCTCAGCCTCGATAATTTAGGACCGTTATTCGGAGGATAGCCAACAAGTTCAATTGTTATTGCTAAAATAGTTCCCTATGGCTCGTGTTTCTTGCAGCTTTTCTATTTGTATCTTCTGTCTACGCAAAGAAACACCTAAGACGTACATAGACCCTTCTTCACATTCTGGCACACACAACATTGCCTATTACTGCATTTATTACGACTGTTGCGGTGTAGGCAGGGGTGTCTTTGAGCCTAATGTTTTACAGCCGCACGACTGTGCAGGAAAAGATTTTTTTTTTTGGTTGGGTACCCTGACAGAAAAATTCCTCAGCCTTACCGAGTATTTCGGGTCTCCTGAGAGCCCAGCGGTTCTAACTGTTCGGGGAGCCGCTTCTCTCTTCACATTGATCGGTTGAAAATTTTGGTTGTTTCTGCACTTAGACTTCGGTATCGTTTATAAACTTTTTGCGTGCATATCTGGCATTTGCAGACTGTTGGTTCCTCACCTCCCAAGCAGATGCACTGTGACTTCGAAGGACGCAGCCGTAATCAGTCGCCTTTTACGGCATGCATGATAGTTGGCAGTGGGTCCGTTCTTGTTTCCCCCTAACAAGGCCCTGGGAAACACACACACATAGGGAACTGACAAAAAGGTTCTCGAGAAATAGGGCATACTTGAAGTGCGGTTGCAGGTATTGTTTCGAATGTGCGTCGTGGCAGATTGTTATAAATTGCCCTCTGTCTGTCTTTTTTTCTTTAGTTTTATGTTAAGTCTCCTGTTTAGTGAAGATGGAGCTACCAGGAAACGTTCTGGAAAGTAGATTTAGTCAGTGTGGTATAACCCACATAACTGAAAGCGCAGTTTGGTCTTCATAAATATTTTACCTACCGTATACCTAATTAGTGGCTAAGTCGATGAGAACGCTTCTGTGGCTAAGTCGATGCGAACGCTTCGTAATGCCGAGGTGTCAGGTTCGATCCGAGCTGCGGGCACTGCGCCTTGCGTTGGTTTCGACAGTGGTATCAGGGAGCCGACCGTCCAGTAGCAATGGCAAACTTCTGGACGTAAATATGCCTAGAAAAACCATACAACAGCCAGGATCTGTTGGGGTTGGTTCTGCAACGTCCTGTAAAGGATGCGCAACTAACCTCAATACCTAATGAATCTTGAGTTGAGAATTGCCATTTCCCTGTGTGGGTTCACGGGGCCCTATTATAGGGAATACGAGAATAGACCCACTGCTTACCCACAAGTATGCCGTAAGAGTCTCAACTTATTAAGAACTCCGTCGAAGTCGGAGTGCATTTGCCTGAGAGGCAAGGAACCAACAGTCTGCACGTAGGTGAGTCAGATCTGTCAAACGTATGCACACGCAACACTCAGGTTCTTAAATAGGACGGCAGTCTAAAAGTGGACGAACAACCAGAACTTTCCGCCGTAGTTTACAGCCGGTGAACGTGAAGAAGAGGAATTGCCAGTTGACGCAACCCACAACAGTGGCACCTTTACAAAAAAAATTATTATTGGAAATCAAAGTAAAGTTACATGTTCAGTTACAACAGACAAAGAACATTACGACGATTATCCGTCGTCAGTAAAACCACGGCCTTCTCTATTTATACAGCCGGACGTGAGTAAAACATAAACGTTTCTAACTGAGCACGCCTGATATCAGACACCAAAAACTCGGAAGGAAGTTGAAATTGGGCGGTCCGCGTTTTACAACCGGTCACTTGTCATGCGTCGATTGGGCCGCTAGGTTGAAACAAATTAGCGCGTGATGCGTTCTCTGGGACTGTTTTAAGCAGTTATGTGCAGAATGTGGCGATTCCTTTGGTGAGCTCGGTACCAGATCACTGTGTATTGGCTAAGAATTTATGGAAACCTCCTTGGAGAGCAGGGACAGATCACTGCGTATTGGGCCTGAATTTATGGAAACCTTAGGTAACAGAGAATGCTAATGAGTTGCTTCTACCTTACCTCGATGGTCGACCAAGCTGCCCTAGACGGGTCCCTTAACACCTGGGGTTGAGGCAATGGCAAAGTCACCACACACATAAGGATACAAATGTCCCACGAAAATAACTGGGAAGGCTACCCTGACAACAATTGCCTGAAGAATTTGGGTGAGCTGGCCAAAAGGTGCACATATCGCAGCTACGCTGTAACAGGCAAAATATGTTCATGTCTCTCGGACGAATTAATCAGCAGAATGGTAAAAGAAAATATTTTGTTTGTCATTCTTCTTCTTATGAAAGCTAATCACCACACTATCCTCCTTTCTGTCTTTTAATTAGGTCTGTAAAGCTGACAAGTACTTGTGTTCTCAGCCTGTTTTTAGACTTTCATAGCTTTACCGCAGTCATTATATTTTGAATCCAGTAACATACACTTCTTATCTTCAGCGTATGTACGCAAAATTAGCACTTGCGAGATGAGATGTCTGAGAAAAACTGCCAACCTGACCATCCGCGATCGAGTGAGTTATGATACTATTAGGCAAACTATAGTATCGACACCTTGTACTAGATTCATCAAGAAACTGAAAACCAAGTGGTTAGGTCATCTCTTTGGAATGCAGTAAGATCAAATACCACCATAAGCACCACATCTCAGAAGATCAGCTCTAAGTCAAGAGAATGGCCACGAAAAATCGACATTAGAGACACTATCTACGCCTACGCTGCATACATGACAATAGCCAGTAGCAGCCAGTTTGCACTGGATCGCAAATTATTCTTCCCCATGTCGGTTAACTGCAGAAGTCGTATACGTTGATGATGATGTTAGTTAACATAAACTTTATTGTGGGGAGGGGGGGGGGGGTGTAGAGCACACTGTTAGACCTTACCTGCTCGTCTCTTCCTTGTGTGCACATGGCAGGTAGGACATGGTCCAGCCAACTTAACTCACACTGTGTGAACAACCAGTCGAGGAACTTGCGGACAAAACAGATCGCTAACACCTGTGATGATTGTCAGTAACATTAGGTAATCAAACTAGCATCCTAAAGATAATCAGCAAAACAAACCAGGTCTTTTTTTTAAAGCAGTAGACAGTGCCTAATGTCAGCGCCCGTGGCTTAGGCGTTGCAAACTCCCTTCGCAGTGCCGGGTTCGATCCCTGCTGCGGACGATTTGTCTTGCGTGGTTTCGACAGTGGTATCGTAACATTTGCCTAGAAAAACTGGAGTTGGTTCTGCAACGTCCTGTAAACTATACGCAACTATCTTTTTCAATTCTTTGTTGTGTGTAGTTACATCTGACCTTCCCCTTTTTTTTAATGTGGTCTTTTAGGTCCTGCCGGGGTCCGGTTTTCTGTTTCTGTCACAGTGGGTTTTGCTGTTGGTTGCTTGTGCTTGACTTTCCAAGTGTCTGTTGCTGTCCAAGTGTCTGTTGCTGTCCAAGTGTCTGTTGCTGTCCAAGTGTCTGTTGCTGTCCAAGTGTCTGTTGCTGTCCCAGTGGGTTTTGCTGTTGGTTGCTTGTGCTCGGCTTTCCAAGTGTCTGTTGCTGTCCAAGTGTCGTGTCTGTTGCTGTCCCAGTGGGTTTTGCTGTTGGTTGCTTGTGCTCGGCTTTCCAAGTGTCTGTTGCTGTCCAAGTGTCTGTTGCTGTCCAAGTGTCTGTTGCTGTGCTCCATTGAACCATGGATATAGGTGAAACCAGACAGCCAAGCTAATACTAAGAAATTAATTCCCGGTATTATCTTGACCACAGTCATCCCAGTTTTCATCACTTTTAGTTTCAAATCTCCCAACCCACATGTTCATTTTTACAGTACGTTTGGTTTAGCTTCTGTGCTGTCATTGTTTTGTGTTTCAGTTTGTCACTCTAGATTACACGAGTATTCTTCCCATTTTCAGTGGTACTCGTTAAGCTTCCCAGTCACGGTTCATTTGTATAATTTCTTGTCTAAAAGCCCTGGATTCAAATCTGCATTGAGTTGATTTTGTTATAAGTGACTTCCACTTGGCCAGCTCTAATTGGGGTGATACGAAAAATTGTGCAAAGTTGGCCAACATTATCCATCCAGTACAATCTGGCCTATAGACAAATATGGGTCTGGCATCATTTGCCCAGTGCATCATTGGCAGGAGAAGGGTTTTCGCAACCACGGCTGAAAAATCTGCCAATAATAAACTAATAGAATGAATACTTATGATAACCAGGATAGGAAAACACAGAAAACTGTTGACATTTCAATAACCGGAAAACATGCAAGAGGCTTCCAGAAAATCCCAAATATCTTTTCTCAACTGTTCATGCAGAATGTATGAAAATTACATATATTGACCTTTACGTATCATCCTTTTCTGTATAACTTCGATCAACTTCAATGACTTATCGTCAGCACAAGTCAAGACATGTACGCTTTGTCTGTTAATGTTCACGCAAATATTTTATCACATTCTCTGGTCAACCTCTCGACTTGCAAAGCTTTAACTCTCTGAAACCAGTGGCCAACATCGACGGCAATGCTAGTGACTGCGCAACATCCATACATTAAAATGGCCATGCATTTTTTTTCCTGAAACCAGAAATGTCATGTTTATATTTTCATCATTCGATAAGGACAAAAATGGAGCGTTAATTTCTGAATGCCCCTCATAGAAAATTAATTAACATACCATGACTCCCTGTGTGGATTCTATGGCCCCAATGTGAGTAAATAAGAATAGCTACACCGCCCTCCCCCTAAAAAGCATTTAATAGAGTATTGATATTTCCTTCAAAGCTGACGTGCATATGCATGAGAGGCGAAGAACCAACAATCTGCATACAAATAAGACGGCTCTATGTACGCAAAACTCAGGTTCTGGAACACGACTTAGGTCCAGAAGTGGGTGAACAACCATAACTTTCCGCCAGTGTTTAGAGATGGTGAACACGAAGAGGAGGACTATGACTGGAAACAATTGATGTTTCCTTGAATGACTTAATGGCTGGTCTCGAGTGCTGGACGTTCCGGATTCAAGCCCCGGTAAAGGCTGGGGTTGTTTTTACGTGGAATCCTAGTAATTTCCCCTGGTCTCTGGGAAATTAGATCGGACGCCCGTGTGTATTCTTGCGCACGTAAAAAATCTTTTGGCAGTTAGAAACGAAAAGAGTAGCCTATCGGCGCTGCCTGAGCAAAATTTGGAATTGAAAATCTACCCTAAAGTATTTCCGGATCATTGTCCCAGCAACGGAGTTCGTGCACTGCGATGCGATTTTTAAGACTCAGGCTTGAGTTAGAATTATAATAGAGCACTTATGGGTACACCCGTGTGCCATAATGTTGATCCGTCGAATCAACATAAACCTAATGATTCAGAGTAGAGATCTTTGTATATTTTCATTGTTCACTGAGGGGGAAAAAAGTGTCGGGCAGCACTTTATGAATGGCCTTGTAGAAAATTGATCAACTTACCATGACTGGAAAACCAATTGATGTTTCAATGAATGACTTAATGATCCAGAGTGCAGCCAGGCAGATAATTTGAATAAAGGTGTAGATATGAACCCGGTACAGGGCAACGTGGCGGAGATACGGGTAGTCCGGCTGGTATTTGGGACTGATGATGAACAGGCAACACCGGTCAACAAGCTAGAAAAAAAGGGGGGGGGGGGAAGGAGAGAGAATGAAATTATCAAAGTTTCATCTGGCTGCAATTTGTTGCTTCTCATTTACTGTATCATTATTTGTGTTTGTGTCAACATTAACAACTTTATATGACAAGACAAAATACCAACTGCTCTTTAAAACAAAAATAAGAATGACTTCAAAAATAAGAGAGTAATTAAATACGACTTTCTAAGCGTTCATATAAATGTGATTATAAAATAAATAAAAATGTAACTTTATTTACAAGTGAACACAAATGTGCTTTTTCTACAGAAAAAAAATATGGTTCACAAATCTTTACATGGCATGACCCTGTCTAACTAACTTAGGGAAACAATAGTGATAAAGGAAGAAACGGCTTATAGCGGTGATCAAGGAAGCAACAGTGTACACTGCTGATAAGGAAAGAAAGTGTATAGTGATGATAAAGGAAGAAACAATGTATAGTGATGATAAAGGAAGAAACAATGTATAGTGATGATAAAGGAAGAAACAATGTATAGTGGTAATGAAGGAAGAAATGGTGCACAATGCTGATAAACGAATTAACAGTGTATTGTGCTGATAAAGGAAGAAACAGTGTATAGTGCTGATAAAGGAAGAAACTGTGTTCAGTGCTGACATGGGGAGAAACAGTGCATAGTGCTGATAAAGGAGGAAAAGTGTATAGTGATGATAAAGGAAGAAAAGTTTATAGTGCAGATACAGGAAAAAAAGTGTACAGTGATGATAAAGGAAGAAATAGTGTGTAGTGCTGATAAAGAAAGAAACTGTGTGTAGTGCTGATAAAGGAAGAAAAGTGTATAGTCATGATAAAGGAAGAAACAATGTAGTGCTGATAAAGGAAGAAAAGTGTATAGTGCTGATAAAGGAAGAAACAGTGTAGTGCTGATAAAGGAAGAAAAGTGTATAGTGATGATAAAGGAAGAAACAGTGTATAGTGATGATAAAGGAGGAAACAGTGTATAGTGCTGATAAAGGAAGAAACAGTGTATAGTGCTATTAAAGGAAAAAAACAGTGTGTTGTGCAAATAAAGGAAGAAAAAGTGTACTGTGCTGATAGAGGAAGAAACAGTTTATAGTGCTGACAAAGGAAGAAACAGTGTATAGTGCATATAAAGGAAGAAACAGTGTACTGTGCTGATAGAGGAAGAAACAGTGTACAGTGCTGATAAAGGAAGAAACAGTGTATAGTGCATATAAAGGAAGAAACAATGTGTCGTGCATATAAAGGAAGAAACAGTGTATAGTGCATATAAAGGAAGAAATAGTGTGTAGTGCTGCTAAACAAACAATGCATACTGCGAAGAAAACTTGAGTAGTGATGATATGCTGATGATAATGGAAACAATTAACGTATTGTATTTTGATGATAAAGGAAGAAAATGTTTCGTTATGATAAAGCAAGAAAAAAGTTTATGTGATGAAAGGAACGAAACTGTTTTGGCAGTGTATGGAAGAAAACTATTCATATGAAAGAAGTTACATTATATAGACTCGATAGAAAAGAAACTTTTAGAGAGGACAGAAGAGAAACTGTATGATGATAAAATGAACCTGATATAAAAGCCGTTTACTTATAGAAACAAGTGTTGCTGTGTGAACACAAGTTAAGAAAATATACTGTTTAAAAAAAGAAAAAGAAACGCATAGTTATCAGATGGCGCGTTTTGATTAGTTTTTAAATGAAATATCTACTCGGTATGTGAAAAACATACTCAAATGTTGTTTACCGTGTCCAGTGGACATGTGGGCGTAAATTGCATGGGTTTTTGCAATCGTTACAACGCAGTGGTCAGTTGTGTTTGAGACTATAATTGTAAGCATAGCTCATGATGCGTGAAGGTAACAAAATTTGGGATGAACACTATTCACTGCCTACGCAATTGAAACCCTATAAAACGATACACCAAAACATTCAGTTCATTTTTTAAGCAGTCACGAATTAGCGCCTTTATCGATACATTTAAGGAAAATTGTTAATGGCCGATTGCAGGCAGGAAAAAGTCAAAGTCAGCTCGCCAGGCATCTAAACGTGCATCAGAGTACAATCAGTCGACTTTAGCACCGGTTCAACCCACTGGTTCAGTTGAAAACCGACAACACAGTGGACGACCCAGAGTGACAACAGCAGCACAGAATCGCTTTATTCGGCTTCGTCACCTCAGGGACAGGTTAACAACAGCTTCCTCAACTGCACAGGCATTGCCTCCAGGACGTCATGTGTCTGATCAAACTGTTCGAAGTGCATGACTTTGGGCACGATGACTACACGAAGACCCGTCTTAACGCGTCACCACCGCCAAAATCGACTTCCCTGGGTCAACCAGCATGTAAACCCTTCCCTTGCCATCTCTGTCTGCAGACATGAGTCCGATTGAGCACCTTTGGGATAAGCTGCAAGGACGTGTTTGTCGCCGAAACGTTGCTCCAGCCAATGGTCATGGTCTGTTCCAGGCGCTCCAGGAAGAGGGCGCATCACTCCCACAGGCCCATATCTGACATCTGATCGCATTCACGCCTAGGAGATGCCAGTCGCTGATCCACGCAAGAGGAAGCCACACACCATACTAATGGGAAAAGCCATAAGTCTACAAATTGTCGTGACCAGATGGAAAAAAAAAATCGATTGTTGAAAACCAAAGGTATTCTTGTGTAAAATTTGAATAATTTCACTTATTGCGTTACAAAGATTCAGAATGTCAAAATTGTGAGTATGTGTGTTTCTATCATTGGCTATGCGTTAATTTTTGTTAAACAATATATATCAAGTGAAGAATGTAAACAATATTACTTCTCGTCTTTTTTTTATGATGAAATTTTTTGTTTTTTGAAGCCCTACTCTGGCTCTTGCCAGGGGCCGCAATATAGCCCAGCCATAAAAATGGCCTGAAGGCTGAACGCGGTTTCTGGGACCTCTCCACGGGTGATCCTCACCCACATGGTGGCACTTTGTGTCATCGGGTGTTTATCGCTTGTGTGATGTCCTGATGGGGTATAAAGTCAGTCAGTCTTATATCTAAAAACTGTAAAGACACGGTTTAAGAAATGTAACAAAACAAAAGATTCAGTAACTGACCTGCATACCATCTAGAGCCCTGACGCCCATAAACAGGAAGACACCATACAAAACTGGCAGCGGGATAAACTAAGGATAAAACAACATGCTGAAATAATATTTTCCTCTCTGAGCTGTTTAAAATAGTTCTTTCTGACAATAATACTAATTCGTTGAAACTCTGCTTTCATGAATACACTTTAAATTGACTTCTCCTAGGATATGCCTTGGGAAATGTGGAAGGGGAACAATTGATGACGTATTGATTACATCACCCAAGCAGTATTGACTGGTCTATAAAAGTATGTGTGATGCACAGTGTAACCATTAAGCCATTAAATTCGGCGCAGAAACAGTTAACTTCAGGGAACAAGCTATACCAACATCTTCCTTCAGTTACAGATCAGAGGCAGATGCACTTCTTATGGCTATTCTTTCCTGAATGGACTACAGCACAGTAAATATAGCAGAGTTGTCTTTCTGACTGATGCTATGTCAGTTCTACAAACATTTGTTAACTAACAAGACACGCAGTTTGTATAAACTTGACGTAACAGCTGAATCACTTAGGCGCTTCAGTAAAGCAATATTTACTCCAGTGGATTCCAGGTCACTGTGGCTTGGAAGGCAACGAAATAGCAGACAGAAAGGGCCAGAAGCGGCAGTGACATATTGCAATCAAATTATGACTGAACACACCAAGAGACTAAGACAATACTATTTAGTGTCCAAGAAAGATATGGTTATACACCGTATTTTCTCCTCAAGACTCGCTTCATCGCCTCTCTAGAGAGGTTATATTTAGACTAAGAACAGGACATGACCGACTTGGCCAACATACGTTCAAACTTTTCAGTGTAGGAGACACGGAGATGTACTAGCGTGGCACCAGAAAATGCTAAACATGAGCTTTAACACCGTCAACTGTATGCTGCAAACGGAGACCCAGTCTTGCCTGTTCCAGCCGCAAAGAAGACAAGGCTTTATAGTGCACGAGGAGATATGTGCTGTACGATAGTTTTCATAAAGATAGGCAGGTGCTTTGAAAAATAAAAACACAAATCGTCACGCACGTTCAACCAGCATGCCAAAGGGGAAGCTTTTGGTTATAATTGTGACTAGTTTATGTGCGCCACAAAAAATGACTTAACATTGCACGCCACCAAGAATCCTGAAAAGCACCTGCAGTGTTGATGCGATCAAAGGAGACTGACCCAAATACTGTTTAGAAACGCGACGAAGTCGTCTACAGACGAGCCAATGAGCGACCCCGTTGCTAATGTGTAAATTTTTATAAAAGCTACCAATTCCTGATACAGAATAAGTTTTCTGACGGAAGGATTGGGGAATAAGAAGTGGTAAACTACACAGACAAACATAGGAATGACAGCTTTGGGAGTTTAAGCGAACAAACTAGGCATACCAACCACACACACACAAAAAAACACTGGGGGTGGGGGGGGGGGGAAACACACCACCACCGTATTTCTAGTGAACGGGCTAAAGCCTTTCCTAACGGTGAAATCAGACTTATTACTGTTTATATTACACTTTTTAGTATTGAACAAGATTGTAACCCACTATACTTCGAGAATTATTATGGGGAGCAATAATAATTATGTGCAGAAAAGCAAATACAAAAAAAATAATATACTCGAAAAAAATTGAAATTTGCTAACAAATGCTTAAACACAGAACACACACACACACACACACACACACACACACACACACACACACACACACACACACACACACACATATATATATATATATATATATATATATATATATATATATATATTGGCTTGGGCGGGTGCCCCCCCCCCCCCCCACACACACACACACTTTGTTTGGGATGAGGCGAAATGAATACTGGCGACTATGTGGCACACATAAAACCAGACCAAAATTATAACCTCAAAAAAAAAAAAAAGCTTCTAAGAAGCTGGTGGCGCGTGGTGACTAAACTGTTTAATATATGATTTGTGTTTGTCTTTTGACATTTAATATATGATTTGTGTTTGTTTTTTGACATACCTTCAACACAGCAGTCAACAGGACCGATAACCCACTGAGAACTCCAACCAGAAGGGATGTAACTCTCTGCTCCCGGACACCAAGGAACTCCGGTTTTTCTCCGGGTGCCGTACAGTCAGACTCAACCTATTGTACCAAAGGCCGTTGTTTAAGTGAATCATTATCAGCCTGACAAGTCAACGTAAAATTAAACAATAAAACTCCACACATATCAACATAAAGAAATCAATTAGAAAATGTACAGTTTAAAATACACTGACTCCGTAATTATCAACATTGGAGACAGCCACGTAACAAGACTTGCATCACTTACTTCAACCAGTCCTCTCCTTGTGAGATGCAATTTTTAGTTGTTTGAAGCCCTCCTCTGACTCTTGCCAGGGGCCGCAATATAGCCCGGCCATAAATATGGCATAATGACTGAACGCGGTTTCTTGGACCTCTCCACGGGTGATCCTTATCCACATGGTGGCACTTTGTGTCATCGGGTGTTTATCGCTTGTGTGTTGTCTTAGTGAGGTAAAAATCTCCACTACACTACTAGCATCAGATTAATCATTACCATCAATCAGAAAGTCCTTTACAGAACGTCGCTCTCTTCACGGCACGCCTGAATGTATCCCTTTATCTAGCCAGCTCTCCAGCCCCATGTGCTTTCAATGCTAATGCATCTTCAATGTCTTGTATCCATCTTCGTGGTGGTCGACTCCTGCCTCGCCTTCCACAAACTGCACCTTCCACCACTGTCTTTCCCAAGCCACCATGACGCTTGATTTGGCCAAAATGCTTTAACTTTCGGGACAGGATGCTGTTTATGAGCCAGTTCACCTTGATGTTCAACTCGTTCAGAATGTTGATGTTTTTCCTCTTCCTGATCCATGGTGTTCTAAGAATTGTTTCTATAGCATTTCATTTCAAAAGCTCAAATCTTTTTCCTCAGTGACTGACTGAGAGTCCAAGACTCACAACTACTAGATTAATAGGGGGGTAAAAAAAAAAAAAAAAGGATTAATAGAAAGAAAAAAAGTCGTTTCCTCGTAGGATGTAATTTTGTGTGTGTGTTATTTTGAAGCCCCACCATGACTTCTGCCTGGGGCCCTGAATATAGACAGGCCATAAATATGGCCTAACGGCTGAAAGGGGTTTCTGGGACCTCTTCACTGGTGATCCTCATCCGCATGGTGGCACTTTGTGTCACCGGGTGTTTATCACTTGTGTGATGTCCTGGTGGGGTACAACTTACCTACCTACTGGCATTAGACATGGCACCACAGAGAGCAATGTTATAAAGCGTTAACAAAATCAGAGGTAGACCACGCAGAAATGAACCGCAGAAATATCAGAGACACCGGAAAGTACTTTACACAAAGCGAACAGATAGGTCCGATCCAGAGATCTCTTCCTGCGCTGTCGCCGCGAGGCTTTCCAGGAGTAAAGAAAAGAAGAAAGAAGAAGGAGACTGTCGACACATATAGAAGAGACCGGCTGTATCAGTAAATTAGGTAATTCCTTCCAATACAGGACTGAAGTCTTCATCTATTAGCCATCGGACGTTGGGGTTCATACTAAGGGGAGGATCTGAGCTCCTATGGACATGCCTGGAGTCCAACACGTCCGGAGTGCAATGATGATAACCCAACCAGCTAACTAACTAACTAACTAACTAACTAACTAACTAACTAACTAACTAACTAACTAACTAACTAACTAACTAACTAACTAACTAACTAACTAACTAACTAAGTCTTCACTTGGCGGATGAGGCTGATACAAGTGCTCCTATTATAACTTATCAAGAACGAACTTTTATTTTCAAAAAGTTGTTTCAAACTTTTCAGCAA
The DNA here is from genome assembly GCA_905116865.2 of Candidula unifasciata. Classification (NCBI taxonomy): domain Eukaryota; kingdom Metazoa; phylum Mollusca; class Gastropoda; order Stylommatophora; family Geomitridae; genus Candidula; species Candidula unifasciata. The sequence goes on from CAJHNH020000668.1 coordinate 767,791, forward strand.
CATGAATAGATTCATAGGTGTAATTGACAATCCAGCCGTACAGATCATACTAATCAAATATTGTCAATGATGTTGATGAACGAATACATTCAATTGTTCCCTTAAGTGAATGTGTGTTTATCAGTGCAGATGCTGATGCGTACACTGTTGCAGGCTAGCTGGGTAATACTTTATGTGGCCGTTTAGGGTGCCATACATATATGCGGAGAGTCACCCACCCAGCGCCGATTGGTCTATAAAATATAGGTCTAGCCCTATATGCCCTATAGCCTAAAGGCGTTGAAAAATGTCTGTTACTCTAAAAAAAAAAATTATATTTGTGTGGTACATTAAATCAGAAATCTAGGATTTGACTAATTGATTTTTCATGTATGATTCAACTCTTGATGTCGCACGCCGGTCATATCTTCGGGTTGCATGAAGGGGGACACAGATAGACATTCAATTCTTGTTGGAAGACTTAACACACAACCACAGTTCAGGAAAATCAATGATCATGTGTCTGAAAACTCACTAGTTTATTTTTTACTATAATATGTGTTGGTCATTTACAGGTAACAAACTCTAATGCACAAAACATGCAATGTAATGTTACCTTCAGACTCATAATGTGGGCTATTGCAGAGACCGTTGCAGCGACAAACCAGGGCAATCCTAGCAAGGAATTGACAGCAATCAGAGCAGCCAGCACTAGCATGTCCAGATGGTATCCGAATCCTTTCTGTTAGCAAAAATATTTCATTTTTAACTTTTGAAACTAATAGCATAAAATGGAAGCAGAACTAGAGGTCGCCTACGCAAGTTATGGACAGATGGAATATTTGAGGCCGTGAATACCAGCATATATGAAGCACACACAAGGCTCCCACCGGGCGCCTCTGCAAAACCTAACGCAGAAAATAAAGAGTAAGGATTCAAAAATATTTTTAACAAAAAGAAGAAAAAGAATGAAAGGAGGCGGCGTTAGTACAATGGTTATACGCTTGTCTGTCAACATGAATGTCCAAGTTTCAAATCCGAACCGAGGCAAATTTTTGTGAAAGATTTGAACTCCAGGGTCAAACCAGCATAAAACGGGTACCGGGAAATATTCTAAGAAATCAAGGAAGTCAGTGCGCTGCTGACCACACCGAGTGCTAATTCGTTCATAAGGGTTTACCATAAAACACCCCCGAAGCTCCAAATACATGTAAAAGGCCGTTTACTTTTTACTGTACTCAAGAAATAATATTGTTCAGTATGCATTTGGAACAGAATTAGTTTGAAAAACTAATCAAGTACCTGAGTGCATTATTAATAGCAGCTAGAAGATGTAGATGTAATCTTCATCATCCATATATACCACTTTTGCCATTTAGCGTCGTGGAGGATAAACAGTTTGCGGTCCCGTGTTCAAAGGGTGCAATGTCAAGTGTCTTTCAGTGTGAATGCACAGTGTTTTTGATGTCATCCACCCGTCTCCTGTGGCAGCTTCTTGTTCTCATGTTAGATCCCTTTAGGTGCTGGGTGTGTGTTCGTCGTAACTATGGCTGCTGCAGTCTAACGAGACAACTAGGCCATGTCATCTTCTGTTTCTCAATGAATTTTGAGCGGGAGATTGTTCCCACAATCTGTCTGATCGTATCAGTTGTCACTGGGTCTCAATGGTTAAATCAGCTGCTTTCATGTAAACTCCAGCGGAAAGCTCTAGTTCTTTGCCCACTTCTGGACGGTTGTCATGTTCCAGAACTTGGGTTTTCGTACACATTCGTTTAACATATCTGGCTTAATAGCAAGCGAGCGTTGGTTCCTCGCCTCTATGGTGGATGCATAATGTCTTCAAAGGAAACACCCCCTCCCAGTTATTTGCCTTCTATGACATGCTTGTTAGGGGCAATGGATACATTCTTGGCCCCCCCCCCACCCCTTTCCATACGGGGAACTGACCTTTAACTTATGCTCTTTCCGATTGACAATGACTGCAGTGATCTGTTGATCCATAAACACTAAGATGGTTGCCAGCAAGGCAGGAAGTGCCGCGGCCACCGTCAGCCACCAAGGGTTTTTGTCACTGACAGGATTGATGAACCAAGGCCTGTCAGGGCGAGTGGGCTGTCGAAAAATAAATCATTAAAATAAAGAAACAAAGGTAAAGATGGCATTTTTTTCATACTTCGCTGACACTTCTTTTCTAATCTGAGGTATGAGGGAATTTATAAACTGAACATCATTGGTACCTACTGCCACAGAGAGCCACGCTGAAGAAATATAATAAACATAGAGCGAGGGAAAGACCACGAAAGAGATAGAGCGATACCATTAGGAGCAACCTAACAGTACTGGAAAAAGCGCACAAACCACCCTTACATCTCTCCCCCACCCCCCTCCCGAAACACCTGAGGTAAATAGTGAAAGAGGAGAAGAAGAAGAAGAAGAAGAAGAAGAAGAAGAAGAAGAAGAAGAAGAAGAAGAAGAAGAAGAAGAAGAAGAAGAAGACGAAGAAGAAAAAGAAGAAGAAGAAGAAGAAGAAGAAGATCCACCTTGGTGTGGATTTGAACCCTTGGTCTTCGGGCCGGCAGGCGAAAGCCCAGCCTCTACGCTATTGCGGCTCCTATGTGGCTAAACAGTACATGAGACAAATTACTGGGCAGACATGATTAGTAGTGCCACACGGCATGGACTGCAAAAACCATACCGAAAACTTGTCAGGGACAGTCAGTTTCGGGGTGTCAATCTTCAGCAAGACATCTGCTCCAACAACGATTAAAATGGCTATGAGAACTCCGAAGTCGCTCAGCATCTGTCGCACCTGAAGGTGAATAAGATTTCGAAAAGAAATGAAAGAGAGAACTAGAAAACATAACAATTTTTTTTTTAATTTATGAAAATACTTGGGTCGGGGAGTTAAGGCCCCAGGCTTCCTAAATAACCGCTCTTCTCCCCTATTAAAAACAGTATTGGGGGAGGAGGCAGGGGGCAGAGAGAAGGTTGAGGCTCATGGTGTATCGGGGCCCCTGCAAATAATGTTTTGTTTCGTTAGTGTCTTTCGGGAAGTAATTGGAAGTTACAATATTTATATTGCCAGTGTGAAGCTATACACAGCGATGGGTGGCGTCTGTGGCTTAGGCGTTGCGAGTCTGACTTGTAATTCCATCGTGCCGCGAACGAAACCCACTTCTGGCTGCGTGGATTTTAATCAAAGTATGAGCGTCGCAGGTCGACCCAGCCTAAAATTGGTACCAGGATGTATGTCCTGGGGAAGTAAAGACGGCCGGCGCAATGCTGACCACATTACCCACCTAGTGCCGATTGGTTAGTAAAAATATGGGTGCTCTTCCCATATGCCCGATGCGTCTAAAGGCGGGAAAAGGGATCTTTACTTATACGTGGAGATGAAAGACAAGAAATCTAAGTCATTAACAACGAAATCAATACAAAAGGTATAGCCAAGGTTGTTCTCAGCAGGTTGGTTTCCTTTTGTTTGTTTTGTTAGCGGTCACTAGCTATAAATTCAAGCGGAGAGTCCTGGTTGTTCGTCCATTTCAGGACTTTGGCTTTGTTCCAGGACCAGATTTTTGCGCGTTCACCGTTTTACTGATCTGGGTTAATTATATGCAAACTGTTAGCTGCTTGCCTCTCAGACTATTGCACGCCGATTTTGAACCAAAACAATTTTTACATTTCTTAATTGGTCACCTCGTCTGTTCGGGGCTGGTGGGTCTACTTTAGTTCCTCCTAAAGTGAGGCCACGGAGCCCACACTGGAAAGCAGGCTGGCTAAATGAGGTCACGTTTAATTTAACAAAAGATTCCAGCAATCTCGTTCTGTCGGTATCTGGAATACCCGGTTCGATTCAGCTGCAATCAATGTGACAGCAGACCTTTTTGTGTTACATTTTGACAACAGTATGAGCCTCCACTGGTAAACTACTAAATGTGAATTCAGTATTTGTGCTTCATTATAAGCTGGTATAGCCCGGAAGTAATGCATCACCTGACGAGAAAAGGAACGTAAAATGCCTTCAAACACAGTATACAGCCAACAGGATTGTGATCTGGCACGCATGCCAAATCACAGGCTCAAAAAAAAAAAAAAAAAAACTTATCTATGGTGAGCTGCAAAATAGGAAACGTTTTAAGGACACCTTGAAGTCTTCACTCAAAGCATTTGGAATGAATGACACCAATTGGGAGGCTGCCTCTCAAAACCGAAATGCATGGCGTGCAGCTCTACACAAGGGCGCGGCTACATGTGAAGCAAACAGAACAGAAAGACTTATTAAGAAAAGGATGGACAGAAAGGCGACTGCAGGAGATCTCCTCCCTGGCACAACACTCATTCCCTGTCCTTACTGTCCAAGAACTTTTCGGGCCCGCATCAGCCTCATCAGTCATCTTCCTAATAATACTTGATGAAAAAGTGTGGTCATCATCATCTTGATGGACAACACACATACAGTCAACATATGCATGGGTACACTTGCAGCGTCCTGTTAGGATATGCAACAATCTTTTTCATGTTCTTTAGGCAAAATGTTTCCAAAATGAGAACTCTTATCAGTGAATGACAACAGGTCAAAACTTACCACATTTGGAAAGAAAACGCTGCTCCTAAATCTCACCAGAGCAAATGCAATACCAAAAGTGAACAGAAATTCTAGAACAGACAAAAGGAAGACATCTGCCACGTAACTGTGGCATGTGGGTAGTGTGGCTGTGATGTTGGATATCGTTGTTGTGATAGTGCTGTTAGCTATCGTAGAGACTGTTGATGTCATATTTGCTGGAGCGTCTGTTAGATTTGTCACGTTCAAAACAGGACATGCTGGGAGTTCAGAATGGCTGCCCAGATGTACAGTATACTGGTCGTTGATGCTGATAACCTGGTTTAAAGAAACAACAGAACAATAATTAACCGGAGTCATATAATAATAAATCCCCGTGTGGGTTCTGGGTCCCCGTTGTGGGGGGAAACAAGAATAGACCCACTGTCTCCCCAACAAGCATGTTGTAAGAGTCGACTAATTGGGAGCTTCCTTCCAAGTCGGAGTGCATCTGCCTGAGAGGCAAGGAACCAACAATCTGTATACAGATTATTAGGATGTGTCATACGGATGAGCACGCAACACTCAGGTTCTGGGACAAGACTAAAGTCCAGAGGTTGATAAATACCCATAACTTTCCGCCGGAGTTTACAGCCGGTAAACGCAAAAAAGAAAAGAAGATATATAGTAAACCACGTATTTATATACAGTACTTAAGCCTGCATAGGCCATAGTATTTTAACCGAAAACCGTGAATGAAAAATATGGTGCAGCTTATATTGGAGGTATTGGGCTTTGTGTCAGCCAGCAGTGAAACCACTGCGTTACAGTACACTAGTGTTTTCTTTCTATTCCTGAAGTTCCCACGTGCATTGTTTTTGTTTCCCTACTAGCTTTATTTACTGACATCAGAAGGAGACAGTCATCATTTTTCGGCCATGTTATGAGAAGAGGGAAAATAGAACATGTTGTGACCACTGGAAAGATCTGTGGAAGGAGGGATAGAGGAAGACAACGAGAGAAGATGCTTGACAGTCTTGTTGCATGGCATGGAGGTGTGTCGGCACACGAACTGATACATGCTGCAGGAGATCGCGGATTATGGAGAGGCATGATCGCCCATGCCAGTCGGCAAGGCACCTGATGATGATGACTAGCTTTATTTACCCTTGTTACGCCTGGCGTATTGAAGAAAATGGTGGTTTCCTCTGCATTTCCAGTTGCCCTCATGCAGTAGTTGTGTGTCTTTTATAACTTCAGAATACGTCTTTGAAAGGCATTTTCTCCTGGCAAGTGTCGGGAGGTCGCGGCGCCATTGTTGCCCACCACGGAATCACAAGCAGGGCTGTCGAAGTTGGTACTTTTGTACACATTCGGTACTATTTGCCAAGCAAAACTGTACCTTTGGTACTACTCCCCTTTTGTGATAATAATTATAATTTTGACTTAGGTTATTGCGTCTAGTAAGTTTACTAAAGGAAAACTACCTTATAAACGGCGAACATAAGGAACAAAAAAGTAAAGGGGAAAGAAACTAACAGTGCAAGATGAATCATCTTAATTTCATAAGAAAATTGTACAGAAGAAAATCTCTTTTTTTTAGTTTATTAACAAATGTTTGCCATTTGGCATTACATCATTTCTCTGCAGCTGCAGGAAGAGTTTTCTCTCTGCTTAACAATATTATTATTATCATATTTTTTTTTTTAAATTGCTTTTCTTTGAAGACTTCAACGTTAAACACATTGCATTGATGAAATCAAAGTTATTGGTCCAGAAAATATATTGCACCAGATGCAAACCGCCACCACAACTTTGTAACAAACTGAGCGGGAAAAAAAAATACTAAGTTCATTTTACCTCACCAGGACATCACACAAGCGATGAACACCCGGTGACACAAAGTGCCACCATGTAGATGAGGATCACCCGCGGAGAGGTCCCGGAAACCGCGTACAACCGTTAGGTTATATTGCTGCCCACTGGCAACAGCTAAGGTGGGGCTTCAAAATAACGAAAAATTGCGTCCCACGAGGGGAAGGGAAACAGCTGTGGAAAAAAAATTGTACAGCAACGATGTAATGAACAAAGAATTTCAAACGCCATATACATACATATACTAATCTAATATTTCATATCAGATTCGCATATGTACACATATGACGTTTAAATGGTTTTCTTTAATTACAAATTATAAATTTAGTAACTTCTGGTGAGTTTGGTTTCTTTCTAAAAAAAATCGGTACTATTTTTAACCTAAAATTATCGGCAGCCATGATCAGGAGGATTTCCTATCATAGAGCGCCGTGCTGAGCCATAATTGGCTTTGAATTCACTCTGAAGAATTTGCATGATGTCTAATAATTGGCGCGTTTCAAACTGTAACATTTCCATGGACACAGACAATCCATATGTCTGTATGTTCTTGACATATTCCAGCACATTGGTTTCTACTTCGGTGTATTTCACCTTGCCACGAAAGGATCGTCAACTTTAAGATAGAAGAAGAAGAAGAAGAAGAAGAAGAAGAAGAAGAAGAAAAACGAAGAAGAAGAAGAAGGAATAGGGAGAAGAAGAAGAGGAGGAGGAGGAAGAAAACAAGACAATAAATTATTATTAACATTAATACATGTAGAAACTATCCTACCTTGGTAAAAGCTTCATAGATGAAGATGAGGGCTATAAGACAAGCAAAGCACTCCTCTGTAAATCGTGTTATGAAGCGCACTAAAGCACTCAGGTCAAATGCCACTATAACAATCAGAATCAAAGTTGTCCACAGCCCAATCCAGACTCGGAATGCCATGAAATCCCACCCGTGATCCCTGTTGGAGAGATGCAACAGAAACTGCAATGAGAACAGTTTATATTTGTAGTACGATGACAAGATAATATACAGGCCAAACTACAAACTCTCGGATACACCAAACGGAAGTAGAAAGCCGAACATGGAAAAAAAGGGGGAAGGGGGGGGGGGGGTGGAGCTATTGATATCTGCAGCAGTGAAACTCAAAGGAAAAGGAGGAGATGTCGGCCATTAGCGAAGAGATGGCCAATGATTTGCTGAGTTTATCTTGGTAAAGATTTGACATCACAGCATTCCCGATAAACCCACATTAGCACCGTCTCCTTTTCTTCAACAGCAAGCGAAGAACCTCTATACTGGTGCTACCCGCTGTCATCCGGTTAACTATTCCTCTTGCCCACCCCCTCCCTGCTCCCCCTCGAGGCTCGAATGGCGTCCGTGACCCACAGACGCTCTCGGCTGCTGCATCATTCTGTCCAGGTTCAGGTTTTCAGTTCTGTCAATTTTTCTTGTCAGCTCGCTCCACGGGCCAGAGATGGCCCCTGCCTTGTGCAATGATTTTTTTTTAAATTGCTATTCTTTGAAGACTTCAACGTTAAACACATTGCATTGATGAAATCAAAGTTATTGGTCCAGAAAATATATTGCACCAGATGCAAACCGCCACCACAACTTTGTAACAAACTGAGCGGGGAAAAAAATACTAAGTTCATTTTACCTCACCAGGACATCACACAATGATTTCAGCAGTCAGTACAAAGTCTGCACTAGAGTGAATTACGTGTATTGACCACGTTAACCTATTGATTTTGCACAGATCTGTGGCCTAGAGATTAGTGAAGCAGCTTGAGGTTAACAATTTTACGATCCTCGATCCACCTGGTCCCATTCAAGGTTGGGTCGTCCTGGGAGCCAAAGTCCTTTTAGGAAAAAAAGTCCAGTACTGTCATGATCCGACCCCACGACCTTCCGACCCGCAGGCGAGCATCTAGCCGCTGGGGTACACTGTAGCCAACCTCTATCCCGGAGACAGCGCACAATGTGTTGAAAATGCCTTGTTAAAAACTGAAAAATTAGGGTATGATTGCTTATATACATATTCAATTTCGTCATTTTTAGGACGAAATTTTTTGTCATTTGAAGCCCTACTCTGGCTTTTGCCAGGGGCCGCAATATAGGCAGGCCATACATATGGCCAAATGTCTGAACGCTGTTTCTGGGACCTCTCCACGGCGATCCTCATCCGCATGGTGGCACTTTGTGTCGTCGGGTGTTTATCGCTTGTGTGATGTCCTGGTGGGGTATAAAGTCAGTCAGTCAGGGTATGATTTCTGTCTTGTAAGAAAACTAATGTTACCAAAGTCTTTAGAAAGATCAGTTTAAAAAAAAAAAGGCCCTATCTACGCTATTAGTGCATTGGTGCATTAGGCTTGTAGTGTCTCAAGCATGAGAATGGAACTGGTACAATTCCCTTAAACCCCTTTCAACTGTAAAGCCACATAGCACAGTTATATTGAGGCTCCACAAAACGGTTACGAAGTAAAAACTGACCATTACTGCCTTTATACCCCACTTTTTGCGGTATAGGCAGGGGGTCTGTGAACCTGAGAATTTACGGCCGCATGGCTAGTGCTGTCGCCACGACTGTGCATGTTAGAGTTTTCTTCTGCCCCCGACAAAAATTCCAGCCTTACCGAGGATTCCAACTCAGGTCTCTCGCTTGAAATCCCAACTTTCTAACCGTTCGGCCAGCGGTTAAGAAGTAAGCGGTAGTATATCGTGGGTGGGTCGTTGTGTGCATAGAGTGCTAGATCTTTATCTTATAGCCCAGTGGCTCTCAACCTTTTTAATGTAACGACCCTTGAATACAGTTCCTCATGCTGTGGCGACCCTTAAATACAGTTCCTCGTCTTGTGGCGACCCTTTAATACAGTTCCTCGTGTTGTAACAACCCTTTAATACAGTTCCTCGTGTTGTAACAACCCTTTAATACAGTTCCTTGTGCTGTGGCGACCCTTAAATATAGTTCCTCGTTCTGTGGCGACCCTTTAATACAGTTCCTTGTGTTGTGGCGACCCCCAACCATAAAATTATTTTTGTTGCTACTTGATAACTTCAATGAATATGTGTTTTCCGATGCTCTAGGCGACCCTGTGAAAGCGTCATTCGACCCAAAAAAGGGTCGCGAGCCACAGGTTGAGAGCCGCTGGTATGGATCAATCAGCTACCCCTCAGATAGATGATTTGATCACGGCCACATCGATCGCCTGTACCGCAAGAGATTATACGGCCCCCATTTTAGTTAATCTTAGTCGACATGGGAGCCATGTTGGTTGAAAAAAAAAATGTGTTTTTAGGCAGATTTGAAAACAAGACATTTAAGTACAAAGGCAAGGTCTAGCCACAGTTCTACCGCGATTCTAAAGTCTTTGGAGCTAGGTAATTATATCATGTACCTGCAGAACTGAAAGATTATCGTCTCCATAACCAACATGGGGCCAGTGGACCCGAGGATGTTGAGTGGTTGTCCGGAAAATAAGGCATACACAACACCAGTGATGGAGGCAGCAAGAATACATTCCATTGTACCCTGAGGAAACAGTCAGTCAGATTACTTTCTTTTGAAACTATTACTTTCTTTTGAAACTATTACTTCTTTTGAAACTATTACTTCTTTTGAAACTATTACTTTCTTTGTTAGAAACAAAACGATTAAAATAGTTAATAATAAACTAATCAGGTTTTTAACTAGTTGCCTGCTCGGAATATAAGAATTAAAATGACAGTACAGACTCATTAATGCAAGTTTAGGAGAGAACGAGACACAATACAGCCGAAATAAAAGCGCAGAAAATGGCGCTTGTACCAGATAGGGCAGACGCTGAGAAAACCTGATAACAGTATAATTAAAATATAATTTCATTAAAAGCACCAAAAGATAAAGGGCTGCAGATAACACAAGAAGAAGACAACGGGAGACAAAATATAAAGCTACGAAGAGGAAATAGAAGAAACTGCAAGGTGTGTTGTTAGTTGATTTGCTCGAGAAAAAAAAACAGTCACGTTCAACTAGCATTCCCAAAGGGAGAGATTTAGGTTATAATTATGACTAGGTTATGCTTTGTACGCCACAAAAAGCCCTAAAAAGGACTCCTGCGGTGATTATACAACCAAATGAGACAGAGCCACTGTCATGACCGGTGACGAAGTTGTCTACCGACGAGCTAATGAGCGACTTTGTCACCGATGCGATGCATTGTTTGAGTTTGTTGAGGGCTTATATACTTCACAGGGAGATAAAAGACAGAAAGACACAAAGAAAGAAATACGAATAATATTGAGATGGTGATGATGATGATGAGGAGGAGGAGAAGAAGAAGAAGAAGAAGAAGAAGAAGAAGAAGAAGAAGAAGAAGAAGAAGAAGAAGAAGAAGAAGAAGAAGAAGAAGAAGAAGAAGAAGAAGAAGAAGAAGAAGAAGAAGAAGAAGAAGAAGAAGAAGAAGAAGAAGAAGAAGAAGAAGATGAAGAAGAAGAAGAAGAAGAAGCAGATACAATTATAAAGGGTTGAAAAACATAACTTATTATCACAATCATCACCCTATCATTTTGTATGTCCCATATGGCTGCTATTTGTCCCATATGGCTGCTATTTGTCACATATGGCTGTTATACGTCTCATATGGTGTTATACGTCACATATGGTTGTTATATACTACTATAAACTACTGGCTGAAGTATCAATAAGAGAAAAAGAAGTGGCCATGCAGGTTAGAGTAAAGGAAATGGACCTAGAAAAGGAGACGGAAAGTAGTTTACGACAGGCACAGATAAAGGCTTCTGAAAACAAGATCAAGCGATATCAGGGCATTGTTCAAAACTTCACTAAGGATGATTTAGTCTCCGCGTGGATCTCTAACTTTGAGATTATGATGAAACACTACTCTGTTCCTAAGGACGAATGGCACATACTCTTTCACAGACATCTAGCATTGGAACCCCTTAAAATTGTGGAAACGATACCAGAAGAACTCCGTATGGACTATGAGTATGTGAGAGATCGAGTACTAGCCCATTTTAGTCTTGACGAGGAAGGGTACAGAACACGTTTGTTAGTTCAAGATGTTCGTAACATTCGTCTCAGAAACTACATTTGTCTTCGAACGTATTTAATTTTCCTTCCATGTCTTCAGTAGTTCTCTGACTTTCGCTGATGTACATGTTAAAACTGAAATAATATTAGGACAGAAAATTGTGTGTGTGCGCATATGCGAGTGATTGTGTGTGTATGTGTCTGTGTTTCCATGACAATAAAAATTACCACCAAAAGAGGTAAAATGCTCTGAACCTTCATTCTTTTTGTCTCTAGCATGTACAGAGTTGATTTGAAACCCGACGTTTGATTCTAAATTTACTAAAGAAAATATAAATGGGTCTCTATCTTTGTTTAGTTAATGTGGCATCCAGGTCTATCGCGTGTGTGAATCTTACCATAAGATGATCGGTTTCTTGGCCCAGCAGCCCTCCGAACGTCACATTAGGCGTCAGTGTTGCCAGAAACAGATAAATGGTGGATGCCAAACACTGGACATGTAAACCGTCCTTGAAGTCGCTCAGATACCAAGGCACTTTCCTTTTGATGTCAGCGATCAAGCCACCAAATAGTCTAAGAATAACAGATTCGTAAACAGGTAGTTAACTGTTTGGCAAGGGTGCTGATAGGGTGACCTTTGAGAAGGCGGTGGGGTCACCCTAACTACATGTCAAATTTTATATTATTATTATTACGCGCTGCATGGTGAATTTTCTAATAATTTTAGGTTCATGACACCCCTGTAACATAGACTAGCCTGAGTAAACATGAATGAAAGGTCAACCAGTGTGTATTTGGGCCGGACATCGTAAAAAGAACCTAATTTACATGTTTTCAGAAGGGGCGATACATGGAAGGCTGGGTGTGGAAAAGGGCTGGAAAAAGGGGGGGGGGGGAGGGGAGTATCAAACTGGAATGCAGAGGTGGTGAACCAAATGTGGTTTTGCATCAAGATCAGGATTCATACTGATCAAGAGCTGTCTGTACCGGTCTGCGATCATTAGGAAAACGGTTCTCACTGGCCAACATAGGCAGGACTGACATGTATTTTTAAGTAAGAGTGCATCTGCCTGAGAGCCCAGGAACCAATGTTGGCAAATAAACCAGTACGTAAAACGGACGGGCACGAAACACCCAAGGTTTGCAACAATGCCAGAGTCCACAAATGGACGAACAATCACGACATTGCGCCAAAGCTGACAGCTGGTTAACACAAAGAACAACAACATCTGGGTCGTCTGGGTAGAAATTCGACATCACACATTCAGGACATGCCCATATTAATGACGATGACCATTGGCGAAAAGGTGGCCGACAATTTTCCATGAGTTCATCTGGGTAGAGATTCGACATCACATATTCAGGACATGCCCATATTAATGACGATGACCATTGGCGAAAAGGTGGCCGACAATTTCCCATGAGTTCATCTGGGTAGAGATTCGACATCACATATTCAGGACATGCCCATATTAATGACGATGACCATTGGCGAAAAGGTGGCCGACAATTTCCCATGAGTTCATCTGGGTAGAGATTCGACATCACATATTCAGGACATGCCCATATTAATGACGATGACCATTGGCGAAAAGGTGGCCGACAATTTCCCATGAGTTCATCTGGGTAGAGATTCGACATCACATATTCAGGACATGCCCATATTAATGACGATGACCATTGGCGAAAAGGTGGCCGACAATTTCCCATGAGTTCATCTGGGTAGAGATTCGACATCACATATTCAGGACATGCCCATATTAATGACGATGACCATTGGCGAAAAGGTGGCCGACAATTTCCCATGAGTTCATCTGGGTAGAGATTCGACATCACATATTCAGGACATGCCCATATTAATGACGATGACCATTGGCGAAAAGGTGGCCGACAATTTCCCATGAGTTCATCTGGGTAGAGATTCGACATCACATATTCAGGACATGCCCCCATTAGCTTCATGTCTCTCCTCAACAACCAGAGAAGGGTCTCCATAGTTATGGCGCCTGCTGTCACCTGGTTAACTATCCGTCTTGTCTTTCCCATGAGTCTCGAGTGACGCTCAGAACGTGTAGGGACGGACTTCCTGCTGCATCATTATCTCGAGGTACGAATGTTCATTATCTTCTATTTTACGTGTCACCTCGATTAACAGGCGAGAGATTACCTTTGCCATGTGTTATTGCATTGCACCCACAGGTGGGACGAGTCCAGTCAACCCATCTGTCTGTTCGTTCCCAAACACTTCCCCAAACACAAAATATGAATCTCACGAACTGCGACCTCTAGATTGACACGACCCATTCCACACGAAGAAAAACGGTTACCTCCCTTCTCTAGGAATCCAATGCCATGACAACATGTATGACTGAGATGTTCTCAACCCACCTGAAGGCCGCAGTTACTGCCTCAACTACCATTCACATGTTGGATGTGGAAATGTCGTTTGGCATGCTCTCCGCAGTTGTCATTTTCTCACGTTTTTGCAAGGAAGCATCAATCACCCTTTCCGCCCTTGTCACAGACACAACAGTCTATATGATTCTCACTCATTACTTTCCTCGGCTAATCTCTTTAATGTCACACACACTGTTAATTGCTTCCCAACCTGGGAGATCCAGGATCTACTCCACGTAAGCTTATCATAAGAAGAAGGACATAGTCATTACAATGCGATTTGTGCATAGGAGCGCTGATGTCCCCCCCCCCCCCACCCCCATTTTTCCCATGTCAACTAGCTCACACCGACTTACTGAGATGGAAGAAGACCTAATCAGATACCTTCTTTTTGCGGAAATAAATAACTGATCACAATAGACATTATATTTTACGCTTGCTTACTTTCCCGTTCTTGTGAGTTCTGCTTCTGCCAAATGCATCTTTTCAGCCTCAATCTGCGTTCTCTGGTCTTCTTGGGCCACACTGGAGCGGATTCTAAAATCCTAAATCATTTAAGAGAAGCAGTGTCCCAGTAATGAAAAAGGAGATGTTAAATACCAGTTAAAAGTGAAAACCAGTCATTTTCTAGTTAAAACGTTAAAGCCAGTCATGTTCCAGTCAGACTTAAAATCAGCCATGTTCCAGTTAGACGTTAAAACCAGTCATGTTCAGTTAGACGATTAAACCAGTCATGTTTCAGTTAGACGTTAAAACCAGTCATCTTCCAGTTAGATGTAAAACCAGTTATGTTAAAGTTAGATGCTAAAACTAGTCATGTTCCAGTAGGACGCTAAAACCAGTCATGTTCCAGTAGGACGTTAAAACCAGTCATGCTCCAGTTAGACGTTAACACAAGTCATGATCCAGTTACACGTTAAAACCAGTCATGTTCCAGTTAGACGTTAAAACCAGTCATCTTCCAGTTAGATGTTAAAACCAGTCATGTTCCAGTTAGACATTAAAACCAGCTATCTTCCAGTTAGACGTTGGAGCCAGTCAGTTCCATTTAGACGTTAAAACCAGATATCAAGTTAGACGTTAAAATCAGTCATGTTCCAGTGAGACGTTAAAACCAGTCATGTTCCAGTTAGACGTTAAAACCAGTCATGTTCCAGTTAGACGTTAAAACCAGTCATCTTCCAGTTAGACGTTAAACCAGTCATGTTCCAGTTAGACGTTAAAACTAGCCATGTTTCAGCTAGACGTTAAAACCAGTCATGTTCCAGTTAGACGTTAAAACCAGTCATTTTCCAGTTAGACGTTAAAACCAGTCATGTTCCAGTTAGACGTTAAAACCAGTCATCTTCCAGTTAGACGTTAAACCAGTCATGTTCCAGTTACACGTTAAAACCAGTCATGTTCCAGTTAGATGTTAAAACCAGTCATGTTCCAGTTAGACATTAAAACCAGCTATCTTCCAGTTAGACGTTGGAGCCAGTCAGTTCCATTTAGACGTTAAAACCAGATATCAAGTTAGACGTTAAAATCAGTCATGTTCCAGTTAGACGTTGAAACCAGTCATATTACAGTTAAATGTTAAAACAAGTTACATTCCAGTTGGACGTTAAAGCCAGTCATATTTTAGTTAGACGTTAAAACCAGTCATGTTCCAGTTGGATGTAAAACCTGTCATGCTCCAGTTAAATGTTAAAACCAATCATGTTTCAGTTAGATGTAAAACCAGCCATGTTCCAGTTAGATGTAAAACCAGTCACGTTTCAGTTAGACTTTAAAACCAGCAATGTTCCAGACATACGTTAAAACCAGTCATTTTCCAGTTAGACGTAAAAACCAGCCATGTTCCAGATAGACGTTAAAACCAGTCATTTCGCAGTTAGACGTTAAATCCAGCCATGTTCCAGATAGACTTTAAAATCAGTCATGTTCCAATTAGACGTTAAAATCAGTCATGTTCCAGTTAGACATTAAAACTAGTCATGTTCCAGTTAGACGTTAAAACCAGACATGTTCTAATTAGACATTAAAACCAGTCATGTTCCAGTTAGACGTTAAAACTAGTCATGTTCCAGTTAGACGTTAAAACTAGTCATGTTCAAGTTAGACGTTAAAACCAGTCATGTTCCAGTTACACATTAAAACCAGTCATGTTCCAGTTACACATTAAAACCAGCCATGTCCCAGTTAGACGTTAAAACTAATAATGTTCCAGTGAGACGTTAAAACCAGTCATGTTCCAGTTACACGTTAAAACCAGTCATGTTCCAGTTAGACGTTAAACCAGTCATGTTCCAGTTAGACGTTAAAACTAGCCATGTTTCAGCTAGACGTTAAAACCAGTCATGTTCCAGTTAGACGTTAAAACCAGTCATTTTCCAGTTAGACGTTAAAACCAGTCATGTTCCAGTTAGACGTTAAAACCAGCCATGTTCCAGTTAGACGTTAAAATCAGTCATGTTCCAGTTAGACGTTAAAACCAGTCATGTTCCAGTTAGACGTTAAAGCCAGTCATTTTTTAGTTAGACGTTAGAACCAGTCATGTTCTAATTAGACGTTAAAAGCAGTCATGTTCCAGTTAGACGTTAAAGCCAGTCATGTTCAAGTTAGACGTTAAAAGCAGTCATGTTCCAGTTAGACGTTAAAATCAGTCAAGTTCCAGTTAGACGTTAAAACCAGTCATGTTCCAGTTGGACGCTAAAACTAGTCATATTCCAGTTACACGTTAAAACTAGTTATGTTCCAGTGAGACGTTAAAACCAGTCATGTTCCAGTTAGACGTTAAAACCAGTCATGTTCCAGTTAGACGTTAAAAACAGTCATATTCCAGTTAGACGTTAGAACCAGTCATGTTCCAGTTAGACGTTAAAACCAGTCATGTTCCAGTTAGACGTTAGAACCAGTCATGTTCCAGTCAGACGTTAAAACCAGTCATGTTCCAGTTAGACGTTAGAACCAGTCATGTTCTAATTAGACGTTAGAACCAGTCATGTTCCAGTTAGACGTTAAAACCAGTCATGTTCCAGTTAGACATTAAAACCAGTCATGTTCCAGTTAGACGTTAAAACCAGTCATGTTCTAGTTAGACATTAAAACCAGTCATGTTCCAGTTAGACGTTAAAACCAGTCATGTTCCAGTTAGACGTTAAAACCAGTCATGTTCCAGTTACACGTTAAAACTAGTTATGTTCTAGTGAGACGTTAAAACCAGTCATGTTCCAGTTAGACGTTAAAACCAGTCATGTTCCAGTTAGACGTTAAAACTAGTTATGTTCTAGTTAGACGTTAAAACCAGCCATGTTCCAGATAGACGTTAAAACCAGTCATGTTCCAGTTAGACGTTAAAACCAGTCATGTTCTAGTTAGACGTTAAAACCAGCCATGTTCCAGTTAGAAGTTAAAACCAGCCATGTTCCAGTTAGACGTTAAACCAGTCATGTTCCAGTTAGACGTTAAAACCAGTCATGTTCCAGTTAGACGTTAAAACCAGTCATGTCCCAGTTAGACGTTAAAACCAGTCATGTTCTAGTAAGAGGTCCCGGCTAGTTAGCGTCCTTTTGATTTGTCTTCAGGGAATGTCGGTGTGTTGAAAACAAAGTAGGCAGATAGATATGCTGGTTCTGCGCCACTTGGTTGTGAACTGATAAATGATAAGCTTGTTTTGTGAGGACCCTTTGGGAGCGAGTGAACAGTACGGAGGCGCAAATAGATCATT
This sequence comes from Candidula unifasciata, assembly GCA_905116865.2. Classification (NCBI taxonomy): domain Eukaryota; kingdom Metazoa; phylum Mollusca; class Gastropoda; order Stylommatophora; family Geomitridae; genus Candidula; species Candidula unifasciata. Next base: position 785,318 of record CAJHNH020000668.1, read on the forward strand.
ACAGTCTGAAGAGAATGGCGCTGCAGGGAGTTAACAGGGGATTTGGCTGACGCTTAACACTCAAGAGAAACGCGAGACGAATATACATTAGACAGTGGTACCGTCGGAATTCGAACTCTTCGCTTTGCTGCTGAAAATGGGGGACGGGGCTCTTATAGGAGTGTCCCGAGGGCTGTGATGTCGATTTCTAATTGAACATTCAACATTATCTCCACCCCGTGGGTCAATAAGCCTGGCGGGGAAAGGTTCGTCCTCTCAGCGATCATCAATAGTGTTGGGTACAGTCTGTGGTGTCCTACTAGAAAACTCAAACATCACCATCGTGTAGAACAGTGGTAGCCACACTTTATAGGTTTGAGGGAAACGTATTTCAAATTTCACCGGATGTCTACTTTATAGTTAGTCGTATATCCTTTACAGAACGTTGCAGAACTAACCTCAACATTTTTTAGCTGTAGTGTTTTTTCTAAGACAAATGTTAGTTCAGTAGTTTGCCACTGCTTTCTTAACGGCCAACTCTCGGTACCACTGTCGAAACCAAAGCAAGACAAATCATCAGCAGCTGGGTCGAACCCAGCATCTCAGCATTACGAAGCGCGTTCACAACGCCTAAGCCACAGACGCCGACCTACTTTATAGTCTGTAGGGAAATACTATTAAAGATTACCCAACAAGGAATAACAAGTACAGGGACAAACTACAGCTGGCTACAGCTCACAGCTCTCACTGGTAAACCAGCAATGGCAGAAGGTCTTTTACAGAACAGTCCTCTCATTAATTAAGGCAGGTCAAAAATCCACTACGTCCCTTCACACAGTCATCATCATCATCATAAACTACTTTTACCGTTTTGAGCGCCGTTGGGAGGAATAATTTGCGATCCAGTGCACGTTGCCTGCCCCTGGCTATTGTCATGCCGTGAAGGCGTAGAGTGTCTTTAATGTTGTCGATACATTTTTCCTTGGCCTTCCTCTTGCTCTTGTAGCTGATCTTCTGAGATGTGGTGCTTGTGATGGTATTTGGTCTTGCTGTATTCTAACGAGATGGCCAAACTACTTGATCTGCTGTTTCCTTTGATACAGTCATTTAGGAGAATTCTCTCCGTCGTCTTGTCACGGAAACTCCTTTAAAAAAGGCTCCATCTCCAAAGGGTTAATATGACTGTGAAGCAGTTTCTTCATAAGATGCATAAAAAAATATTCATTGTCTTTATTTAATTTTCCAAGATAGAAGACTTAGGTTCAAATCGACAACAAGGTTACGTATTTTGTCCCTGTCTGTCCTTATCTTTCACAGTCCGCGGCGATTACACTAGCCATGCGGCTCTAAATCCTTAGGCTTTAAGACCCCCTCTCTCACCCCCCCCCCCCTCAATCTCTCCCCGTTTCTTCTTTCTTTGCGTCGGTGCTCCTAGGCCAGATCTATTTGCAAACAACGTTACCTGTGGGGGTAGTTTGGCTGGGGGCTCTATTCTCGTGGTGGGGTCCCAAACACAAGAAGGCAGGGCAGTCAGGTGACTTGTAAACTCTCGAATCCCTGCTAGAACCTCAAACCTGTTGCAGCAGTGCCCTGCTACTTCTCGAAAAATCTGGAGGAAAAAAATTATTACTTACATGTAGCCGTTTCTTGTTCTTCTCTTTCTTCTTTTTCTTCATCTTTCTTATCTTCTTCTTCTTTTTCTACTTCTTCTTCTTCTTCTTTTCACCTCCTAGTAAAGTATATGCCTCAGCTGTTTTCTTCTTTTGCGTTCGCCACGTAAACATGCGGTTAGAGCGTTGTGTTCTGGTTAATACATAGTTTGCGATATTTGTACCTTTCGGCCAAACACATCCGATTTCACGGAACAGGTTACTGTTCGCCTTTCACGGCATGCTTGATGGGGCGGCAGTTGGTTTATTCTTCCCTCGCCCCCATCCCTCCCCACTCTGTCCCGCCCGCCAATGGGATACTGGAGCCAAGACGAGGAATTCCTCAGCCAATTCACGCCAAAAACATTTCAAGACTATTTCTTCAATGGTTGAGTTTTCCGGTGTGGTTATTTGCTGCAAGATATGGGATTTACTAACGAGGGGAGGCTAGCTCTTAGATACTCGACTAAATGAGTATCTGTCTCCGTGTCTAGCCGTCTGTCTGTCTATATAACTAGCTAACTGGTCAGTCTCTAATTATCTAACTAATTAACTAGCTAATTAATTAAACAAACTAACTTACTAATAAAAAAAGGTTTAGAATTTTCAGTAAACAATTAGGAGGTTTGGGCACACAATGTACACTTTCAAATTCCATGGCAGATTGAGGTCGACAGTATCCGACAACATAAGCCGCTACTGGGGGTACATTCTAAATCAGAAAACTGATCACTTATAAGCGATATTTATAGCACGCACCAGTCTGGTACATTAGCAAATGTGAACTTTGCTGGTACTAAGGAGTTATTGCACCCACTGTGTACTCGTAGGCGTCTGTGGCTTAGGCGTTGCTAACGTGCTTCGTAATGCCGTGGTGCCGGGTTCGATCCCAGCTGCGGACCTTGCGTTGGTTCTGGCAGTGGTATCTAGAAGCCGACCGCCCAGAAAGCAATGGCAAACTACTGGACGTAAATTTGCTAAGAAAAAGGCACACCAGCCAACGTAACTGTGTACTCAGAATATCAGAATCTAAAAAGAGACAGTCTACAATAGGACAATCTAATTAGGACAATCTAATTAAGACAATCTACATAAGGATAATCTACATTGAGACAATCAATATTAGGGCAGTATACATTAATATAATCTACATTAAGATAATCTACCACGCAGATTCAGTTAGGTTCTGTGGCTTTGAGATTGGTCTAACAACAAAATCTCAGACTAAAACAAAAAGGGTTAGCGTAGAAAGAATCAGCTGCAGTTGATCTCTAATGCTCAGGTTCTCTCCTCAAAACGCACAAAACATGAACTCTATTACTCCAACAACGACCTTAGGTGATCTCCGTTAAAAAAAATCCCACTGCTTTGGTGAACCCAACGAGGACGTCTGCGAAAAGAACCTACAATATCAAGAGAGCAAAGCAAATGTCCTAGCCACGACCGGTTCCAGCCTATGTCTCACGCTGCTGACGTCACCGGGTTGGGCTAACGATGCATTAATGCAGCCGGTTCTCAAACAAGAAATAAACTATTTTCGACAGTGGCGAAGGAAGAGAACTTAAATTTCAACTTGTTAGTATCTACATGCATTTAATAATTTCACAAATTTTTAGCCGACTTTTCTTGATTATTACCGTGGCACCCTTGGCATACGCTCACGGCACCCCAGGGTACCTCGGCACCCAGTTTGAGTCCGATGTAGTGACGTCAGCAGCACATCTGCAGCACTAGCCGGTCGTAGCTTAGCCACCCCACCGGAAAGGACAAAGACGGTTGGGTAGATCAACATAATTAGCAGAATTTTACAGACAGATCACATCTATTACACATACTGGGTCGATCATCAGCGTGCCCACACATCGACCTATCTCCGTGACGTCATAGCCACACACAGCTCCCGGAGACAAGCAGACAAACACGAACTGGGTTGCCAGCTTGACCTCACATAGACAACCCAAATGGCGGGCCGGGTTGAGCCGAACCAATGCCATCAGTGGTCGACGAAGTGTTGGAACTTCTCCAACTAAGATATTGGTGGCAACAGCGTTTTTAGGGATTTTTCTTTGGAACTTTACGTTTTTCTGAAACATACCAAAATGTAAGACTTTTGTTACCAAAATGTAAGACTTTTGTTAACGACCATTTTTTTCTTTAAATGCCACACTTGGTCCGTCTACAGTACATCATCATCCTCATCATTATTATTATCATCATCATGTGGCATGTCCTTTGCAGAGTATTGCTACCAGACTGGTCTTCTTTATATGCTTTCTCTGGACCAACGTTTAAAATAAGTAAAGGACACGTTCACGTCATTATTGCTCTATACCCATGGCTATTTTTTTTTTCTGGCGGTACACAGTACCGGCACCTTTTCCTGGGTATCATTATGTTTTCAGCCCTACGTTACTTTGTGGTGATTACCTACACCACTTTAGACACTTTGTGATGACTACCGGCCAGCACCTGTTCTAGAAACAAAGCTCTGAACATATCTATAGATTCTAAATACTCCAACCCACCAAACGAATGGCTTGTCGTCTGCTGAAAAAAGAAAGAGTATTTTAACGCTTAACTAAGACAAAGGCCCGTGTGCAGCTGGGGAGTAAGTGAAAAAACTGGATCAAAGAAAGTATACATTTTTACGAAACACGTAAACAATTGTCCTGGTTAGCTTTGTACGCTAAGACGTAGATGTAATGGCGTGTATAAAAATTATAAATCATATTTTGGTGGCAAGTGTAGGCCTTGTTTGTCTCCTTGTTAGTGCAGCCATACACGCTTGTAGCCATGAACTGACAAAAATGTTGACGTCTGACGTCTGTCACTGCAGAAACATGCAGGTATTGACCTTGGCCTTGTTGAGTTTGGCTGTGGCCATTTCTACAGTCTTGGGACGGACCTAGCTCGTTGATTTCTACGTCCATGACTGACTGATTGACTGACATTCAACTCTACCAGGATCGTACAATGAGCGATGAACACCAGGTGACTCAAAGTGCTACCATTGGGATGAGAATGCCAGACGTTTAGTTTCCATGTGGGTTCGAGTTCTAATGCAAAATTTACTTGAAAATGTCCTTCAGATTCCAAGTTGTTCAAGTTCTGAGACGTTCTGGAACTGGGAATAGATCATGATGAATGGACTTTTGCCCAGACGAAATTAACAAGTTGCAAAACTTACAAATAAATTCTACAGTAAACTCGGTTAACACAAACTCGCTTAAGAAGAACACTCAGTTAACATGAAAAGTAAAAAAATATGTTGGTCCTAGGAGGTGGCTCTGGATTAACCATTAAGAACACTAAGCACGTGTTTAGGGCATCATAAAGAGGGGAACCACATACATTTTTAATAGCCTTCAAACTGAGCATTTATTTTCTCAGTTGGTTATATATTTAAAAATCCCAGCAGAATAGCCGTGCAACAAGTCATGCTGGATACCTTATCTCTATTAAGGATAGAAGCAGATGCCTTACTAAGATTAGTTTGAGGATCTGATCAAAGACTTTGAAATTTAAAAAAGTTTGAGAAATCTGTTCCGAAATTTTTCTGAAAGTTGGAAGAACACATACAAAAGACATTATTTTCCATCTTTTTCTAAGTTTGGTTCAATTTCAATAACAAAATGTTATTTTATAGTTTATTATTGTTTTTATTTTCGGGGTGATGCAGACCACATCACCCATCTTGTGCCGATTGGTCTATAAAATATAGGTCTAGCCCTATATGCCTTTTACGCCTAAAGGCATGGAAAAGGGTCCATTACTTATTGTTTATATTTTGAATTACATATATAAGGAAAAATCATTAAGTAAAGGCAACTGTATTATTATGGTTTTTTTGTTTTTTTCACAAGCAACAGGAATACAATTTCCTATGTCTTGACTTAGTCTCTCTGCCTTGCAACACACGTAGTCCACCGATCCAAAAGATTGTGGATTAAAGGCGCAGTCGCAAAACGAACCCACGACCTTCAGAAAGCGAGGCAAACGGCTTGACCACTTTGCCACGGCGACCCCCAGACAATTAAGTTTGCAAAGACAGCTTGGGCTACCGACGTTTTTTAGGGAGGTTTGAGTCTCAGTTTTATGTATACACAATTACAACCGCCTCCATCTTCATTCACATCTACCCACAATGGACTCCAGATTACTTAGTAAACGGAGTTTCCAGGATGTATGCCTGTTTCATTCTGTGGTGCCTAGTATAAGTGTGCTGTATGGCTATATGGTTGAACGGAGTTTCCAGGATTTAAACCTGTTTCATTCTGTGATGCCCAGTATAACTGTCCTGTATGGCTATATGGCTGAACATAGTTTACAGGATTTATACCTGTTTCATTCTCATTCTTGAAATGATAATCCTGCACACTGCAATTCTGAAAAGAGACCTCGTCGTTTGTTTAAAAAAACCCACACAAAATGACAACTTGGTGACATGACAGGTACAGCGGTGGTGATGTCTGTTTTACGACCATGGCGAAACTGTTTAGAGATGGCCCAGCTAACATTCCTGGCGAGTGTGAAAGTCTGCACGCAATATTTAGGATAAACAGCATGCTACAAAGCTGGGGTATTTAGGATTGTCAAGCGCCATAGCGGCCTGGAGAGAACTGTGATCAAAGGTGCGGTTAACGGAAAACGAGGAAGTGGCCGACCTCCGGGAATATGAATGAACACAGGACATTGACTGGCTCTGAACGCATGCCGGGATGGAAAACTGGCTATAGAAAGAGACTTTCAGGCAAGCTGATTTACTGATTGATCGACTGATTGACAGAACTACTACCATTCATGTTCATTTTTTATTTGTCCAACAAGCCCATTCTGAGACACTGTTTCGAGCATCTATCTCATTATATGTATATCCTTCTTCTTCTTCTTTTCTTCTTCTTCTTCTTCTTCTTCTTCTTCTTCTTCTTCTTCTTCTTCTTCTTCTTCTTCTTCTTCTTCTTCTTCTTCTCCTTCTTCTTCTTCTTCTTCTTCTTCTTCTTCTTCTTCTTCTTCTTCTTCTTCTTCTTCTTCTTCTTCTTCTTCTTCTTCTTCTTCTTCTTCTTCTTCTTCTTCTTCTTCTTCTTCTTCTTCTTCTTCTTCTCTTCCACCTTGTACCTCATCAAAGTGTCGGGGGAAGATGTATCATTCGTTGATGAGCTCTGTCAAGAGAACTATTAATAGTGATGTTCATTTCTGTAAGGATGTTCTTAATGCCATCACTCCATACTTTCCGAGGTCTTCCACTCGCTCAATACCCGTTGTAACGTTTTAGTGTGGCTCGCTGTGGCGGATAGTACCAGGGAATTCTTGTTAGGTGTCCAAAACACTTCATTTGTTGTTCTTTGATGACCTGTAAGACTGGCTTTATTCCTAGCATTCGTCTGATTTTGTTATTTCGTATTCTGTCTTTCCTTGAAACTCCTGAAGCTCTTCTAAGGCATTTAATCTCTGTTGTCACAATTTTACATTCATTCGAGGATGCAAGTGCATATTATATGTACGTGTATAATATATGTATATTACTTTTCAATAATAATACACCGTGGTAGATTAATTATGTCGTATAACCATATAGCACATTTATTTTTTGGGTACCACAACACGATTAAAAAGTAAGGTATAGTCAGCGGCTATTCAACTGCGGTCCACAAGTCAGATTTGGCCCGCGGAGGCCTAGCAAATGGCCCTCGGATCCTTGCCGGTTGCATTGTATTAATGATCTTTCTACACTGGGAATTAGGGATACGTGGTCTCGAGGCATGGTATCCGCCTCGAGTTCTAGAGGTTCCGGGTTCAATCCCTGGTAAGGGCTGGGATTTTTTTCACATGGACTTGGACTTTTAGTAATTTCCCCTGGTCTCTGGGTAATGAGATCGGACGAACGTGTGCATTGTTGCGCACGTAAACAATCTCTTGGCAGTTGGATATCGAAAAAGTAGCCTAAGGGAGCTGCCAGGGCGAAATTTGGAGTCAAAAATATACCCAAAGTATTCCAGGATTATCGACGCTGCAACAGAGCCTGTGCACTGTGCAGAGCTTTTTCGGACACAGACTAGAAGAACGGAGCATATATGAGTTACTACCCGTGTGCCAAGATGTTGATCCGTTGTTTAAAACCTCAAAAATCTGTGCCCGGGTTTAGGCCTCTGGCCCGTAACGATAATTATTTTAGCTCCTACGTGAACATAGTTGAATAGGCCGTCACTGCAATCCATTGTGGTTGGATTTTGGTTTTGTGAACAATTGACACAAGAAAGAAAACATACCCTGCTGATATTTGGTGTGCCCTTGCGTGACCCAGGTTCAGATGTGTCTTCAGCTGAATTGTTTGTGGATTGTTCTGTAGGATACAATCGAGTAGTGACAATAAAAAGCATTTACTATGCGGATATACATGCAAATACTTCTTCTTTCTTCTTCTTCTATCTTTTGTCGTCTCACTGATGCCAGGTTGTAGCCCAGTGTTGTGGTTTTCTGTATTTGTCTTGCGCTTCACGGGTGGCTTAAGTGGTGGATTTGTTAATCTTTTTTGTAGGTTTCAGCTACACCATTCATCCATATCTTTCTTGGTCTTCCTCTCACCTTCCTCCTAGATGTTCTACTAAAAAAAATATTTATGCAAATACTTAGGACGCAATTTGCAAATATGCAAATACATAAGACGCATTTTTAATAATCAATTCATCTTTTTCTGTTTCCTTCAGTTCCCCCCCCCCCCTCTTTCCACTGGATCATAGACCTTAAACTAAGTCGGCCAGGCCGATCTATCCTTTGCTGTCTCTAAGAGCTTCTTCATTATCGTACCGCCATAGTTACTCCCTGTAACTAATTATCTTTTACATGTTACAGTTTGTCCCTCAGAAGGATTACAGCCCAAAGGTTTAGCAACTCAGGGATGAGAATCCTATGTGCACAAATTCCGGTAAAACCCTGTCAACCATAAGGCTAGCACTCAATGGCTTGCAAATAACCTGAGGTCTTGACAGTGTATGGATGATCTTCATCATGTGTTTTATCAGTCAAGTGCTTTATCAACTTTTTTTTTAAAATGGCCAACAACAACCCCCCCCCCCCCCCCCCCCCCGCCCCCAACCCAATCGTAATTTGTAAGACGGTTAAACTGTCATGCACTAACAATGTATAGAAGTAATTTTCCAAATAGTATTTTCTTTCTTTTTACAAATAATATTATTTTAAATATTTTATTATGTATCATTCAGCGTATTATTATTATTATTATTATTATTATTATTATTATTATTACTAATACTATACAAAGCTTGAGTCGCTTTAGTACCCCTCCCCCTTTTTCCATAAGAAAAGAGTGTCTTCCCCACCCATAGCTGATACCCAATAGTTTTCGTGTTTCATGACTTGCCGCCAAAGTCAGATTTTTTTAAAAATCGTCCCGATTGGGGTTTGAACAGAAAAGCGCTGGGCGGCCAGGCAAGTGAACTAACCTGACTGTACGCTGACAGTTAAAACTCCTGTGTGAAAACCCAAAACTAAACTCCAAAAAATGAGAATGTAGAAGCTTTTAAGAGCTACAAACAATACCTGACCTTTGACACTGCCCGCGCTCTCCAAGGAGACATTTGAAATGTTCAAACCACGCTCTTTAATCTGCAGAAGATTGGTTCCCATAGAAACAGACCGTAACGACTTGTACTCGTGGACGTGCCTGATTGGCTTACGAAGGGTCGCTTTGATGTCCTCTTCCTGGTGCCGTTCTATGAAGCCACATTGCAACCAAGATGTCACAATCTTGTCTGGGTAGATGGATAGCACCAACAGTCAGAAAATTTGTGGACAGATATTTGCAGACTGCATAAACGTGACTTTATAGATTTAAAAAAAAAAAATACTATTCTTCTTCGCGTTCACCAGCTGTACACTCTGGCGAAAAGTTCCAGTTTTTCGTCCACTTCTGAACTGCAGTCCTGCTCCAGAATCTGAGTGTTGCGCGTGCATCAGTTTTACAGATCCGATTCACTTGAATGCAGACTCTTTGTTCCTTGCCTCTCAGGCAGATGCACGCCGACTTCAAAAGAAGCTCCCTAATTAGTCGACCCTTACGACATGCTTTTGGGTAGACATTAGGTCTGTTCTTATTTTTCCCTTAATGGGACCCCGGAACCCGTACGGGGAATTCACACTATTAAATTCATTAGGAAATTAACCTGAAAATGCTATAGAGATTGAGACCTCACAATATCATCGCATAACAAGCAACCTGGCTCAGCTACCTATCATACGTTCAACTGCAAAGCCTAGCAGCACAAAGCAGGTAATGAGAAACAAAATTAAAAGCACTATGAATATATTTAAAGCATGATGAAGTGATCATGAAAAACAAGGGGAAAATATATCTAGCAAAGAGAACTGGTGACTCGCGCCATATGCGTTAGTTTACATCCCCTCCACTTTTTTCCCTTTCCCCATATTTTGGGACGTCTAAAATATATATAAGAAATATAGAACGTTACGGCAATTAGCCTTCATCAGAAAACAACGATAAGAAACAGAACACAACACATAGACAAATATAATGACTCTGGAATTACTACATTAAAATAATATATACACGACTTAAATAAAATATTAATCAACGACTGAATTATATGAAGTATATGATACACAGGGAGTCGCCGTTGTGTAGCGGCTAGATGTTCGCCTGCGGATCACAAGGTCGTGAGTTGAGGATCTGACAGAACCATACTTTTTAAAAAAAAAAAAAAAAAAAAAAAAAAAAAACAACAACAACAACAACCTTGGCTTCCAGATCGACCTAGCCTTAAATGGGTACCAGGTAAAGTCCTAAGAAGTAAAGGCGTTTTGCGTAATGCTGACTACATCACTCATCGATTGGTCTAGAAAATATAAATATAGCCCTATATGCTTAATGCGCCCGAAAGTGGAAAATGGTCCTTTACTTTTACTGGACTATACTATACCTACCTGGACCTCTCTGAATCATTTCGATATTACAGTTCATCGTGACAACGAGAAGGTTTGAGAGCCTAGAGAACACTTAATGTTGGACTGCTCGGCACTATCACATGGAGGACCGCCAGTATTGGAAATAATTTAAACAAAGAAGACACAAACAATAGATTGCACAACTGAGAGAACACTAAATGTTAGACTGCTCGGCACTATCACATGGAGGACCGCCAGTATTGGAAATAATTTAAACAAAGAAGACACAAACAATAGATTGCACAACTGAGAGAACAATAAATGTTAGACTGCTTGGCACTATCACACGGAGGACCGCCAGTATTGGAAATAATTTAAACAAAGAAGACACAAACAATAGATTGCACAACTGAGAGAACACTAAATGTTAGACTGCTCGGCACTATCACATGGAGGACCGCCAGTATTGGAAATAATTTAAACAAAGAAGACACAAACAATAGATTGCACAACTGAGAGAACACTAAATGTTAGACTGCTCGGCACTATCACATGGAGGACCGCCAGTATTGGAAATAATTTAAACAAAGAAGACACAAACAATAGATTGCACAATTTATTGTCTGGCATATTTCCCTGTATCTCATGAGGGGCATACTACAGTAACGGTTATATAAACGAAGCAGATAAGTGAATCCTTTATAACTGAAATACAATTTCAACAACCATCAAACGTAACTGCCTGTTTTACCAGGGCAGCCTAGAAATAATTGGCAGTAAATGGGATAGAAGGCTGTAAGGTCAAAACTAAGACAATCACTAGGTTGATAATCACATGACACGAAGAAGAGGCTGTCATGTTTCGTCATCGCACGCGATCACCAGAATTACGGATTAAATTGATGTTCTTATCCTGCAAGATCCATACAGCCAATCCATCGGGGTATTTATCTCTCCGCCTTCTTTTTGCTCTTTTTTCCCGCTATTCTCGCCAGTTGTTACCGAGTTCTCAAGCCCGCTGCTTCTTATAACATGTCCACACACACACACACACACACACACACACACACACACACACACACACACACACACACAAACAAACACACACACACACTCACAAAAGACTGTCTACGTCTAATTGTTCTAATCAGGTTACAACTAATCAGCAATGTCTAATCGCTAATGGAACTGCAAGAACTGTACGATCAATGTTCCAGTTTTACATCATAAGAGCACTTTCTTACTTTATTTAGCAATGGAGCATAGACCCCCATTCCAACTCAACTCATGGCAAAGCGTTTGCAGACCTGTTCATTATTTGGTTGGATTTTGCAGTTAAAGTCTGCAACGGGATGAAGCAGCCAGTCTCACACCAATTACAGATTGTTGCCTCATGCGACATGCATAATATATTACAGTAACACTGTTCCTTGATCCCTTATGAATCTCCCTGACATACTTATCGATCCTCATCAGCGGTAGCATGATCAAGTGCCGTGACGACTGGAGCGTGATATCATTCCTCTGCATAACATACACTCAGCATGTATCAGTTCACGTGCTCACAGCACTCACAAGCCATGATACAAGCGAAACTTCTCAACCTATCTTTCCCTATCTACTTTCCCACATACCTCTGCATACAAGCGAAACTTCTCAACCTATCTTTCCCTATCTACTTTCCCACATACCTCTGCAGTGGTAACATGTTCCAGCTTCTTTGTTCTCAAAACATGACCAAGAAATACTTACCTATAACAGAGTAGAAATCGGTGACTTCTGGATCCAAAAGAAGGGGAGCTTGTCGCAACTCTTTGCTCAAACAAACGAGCGCTTTCAAGGATATAGACGGTACGTGGGGTTTGGACCATCTGTGTGCGTCCTCATCTAGTACCTCTTGGAATTTGACCCATCTGATCGGATATTTGAGAAAATAGATACAAAGTTGAACATCCTTCTTTCACGATGTTCGTTTGCTCTAGGAATTTTCTAACATTTTTTAAACTGCAGATAAAAAATAATAATGACTAATTAAGCTTAGATAACAAAAACATATATATTAGGATGAGATAGCGATGGCATTAAAACAGACCTAGTCAAGCATTATGCACGAGGGACATTCAGAAAGTAAGGCTCTACATTTTTATCACAACGAATTATGAAGATAGAAACATCAAATTTTATAGTCTACAAATATGGTATGTAAAAATTGTATGTACACAAACTCACTCCGACAAAAACAACAGCTGCACTAATTCATTAAGTTATTATAAGTCGTCCCCCATTTTTGATTATTTTTAGCACCACCCTGGCTTTTGCCGGGGGCCCAGAATATAGCCGGGCCATAAATATGGCCTAACGGCTGAAGGGGGTTTCTGGGACCTCTCCACGGGTGATCCTCATCCGCATGGTGGCATTTTGTGTCACCGGGTGTTTATCGCTTGTGTGATGTCCTGGTGGGGTACAACAAGAGAGAGAGAGAGAGAGAGAGAGAGAGAGAGAGAGAGAGAAAGAGAGAGAGAGAGAGAGAGAGAGATTTAAGTTACATCCCACTGACGATTTGCGTTACACAATTATAAAATTATAGTTGCCGAAAAAGAAACTGGTAAACATTAATAAACGTGTGTATTCTGTGTATGGAAGTTGTGCAATTGAAAGGTGCACTGTTGTTCGCTGGGTTTAGAGAGTTGAAGCTTCAGAAAGGGGAGTTCTTGTTCATGCTGTGAAGAAATGACTATGTGAGGGGCAGAAACCTTGATATACAGAGAACATGCATGCGCTTGTCTGATGTTGATGTAAGTCATAGAAAAGAACAGAAATTATCTAGAAAAACTATGAAGTATAAAGTATATAATGAATTAGTGTTTTATTGTTTGTGAATTTTATACAGTAGACAGTTTGCGAGGTTAATAAAATGTGCGCACTACTTTATGAATACCCCTCGTACATTTTAAACTACTATGTGACACAGAAACCTTGACTAGGAAGCAATAATTAGATTCCAAACAAGTTTTAGGGCTAGTAACTATAAATAACCTTTTCCCATCATTGTCGCATTGGGAATTTTCTGCTGGCCCCTATATTTTCTTAGTGGTGATGCTGTCAAGATTATGCCTGCTATCTTTATTTCCCAAGATACTTCTTTCAGGTTGGGCTGCCCTGAGAATAGTAAAGCAATTAGAAAAGCCCATCCTCGCGTGACTTTGAACACAAAATATTCGTATCGATAAACATGACTATTGCCACGGATCTTCCGCTGGATATCTGAAGATACCGAACAACTGGTTGCATTTTACGGGAATTCAAAATTTTGTTTTAAAGGAGAGACTAGGAAATAAATAATAAATATAAATATGTGAAGCAAAATAAAAGAAAAAAAAATGACTTTACAGACTTACAGACTTAAACTTATGCTTAAACAGTGTCTAGGATTAAGCCCAAGCAAGGAAATCAAAGTCAAAACGGTGAGGGTATGCATCTTTCCTGTTGCAACAAACGGGTGTGAGATGTCAACTATCTCTCAGTATCTAAGGAAGTATAGTGATTTTTGAGTTGAAATGCTAAAGAAAGATTATCAGAATACCATGGGAAAAGAAGAAAATAAAAGCTGATGTCCAAAAAGATCTGAACATCAAGGAAGACTGGTCAGTAAACAGCATCATGTCTCGGAAACTGAAATATTGTGGCCATAAAGAAAGGTCATGGCGGGGTGGGGGGAAAAAAAGCTAGTAGGCATGGTACAAGGGGAGAGGAGCAGGGGCCGACCAGCACGAAGATGTGCACATGGTATAAGTGACGCATTGGACAGGAACTTGCACGAGGCAATAGAGCTGGCGAGAGACATAGTTTCTCGCAGTCAGACATTGATGAGAGCAACGATCTGTAAAGGATCCGCCTACATGACTAAAAACCCTAAACCTTAGAAGAAAGAAGATGAGATTACATTTCACTTTCAAAGAAATATCAGACAATACTTCACTAGGATATACATGTTTTACCCAGTCATAAGCTCCCTCTGAAAACTCAGCTAATACTAAAGATAAAACTAACAACAACATGTATATAGGTTGTTAGAAATCAAATTCAGACACATGCTTTACGTTAATGACTAGATTAGGTACACTCTTGTTGTCGCGCATGGTAAATTGTAAAAACGGTAATTGACTACCAGCTAGCTATAACTGTCAATAAGAAGGCAATAAAAGAAGTTTCTGAAGGCGAAGCCGGGAGCTACAGACAACAAATATCCAAAGATAGTCTAACTGTTTATACACATGGTTAGAAAAGAGAAGATGATGGACTAGGAATTCCCTTTCTAGGATTATATAACCCCAAGTGAAAGATCAAAAAGAGTTTTAGCAGGACAAACAAGGAGAAAATCTTTGCTGCAGAAGCGCTGCTGTTCCGAATGCGCTAGAAATGGTATATGAATAATCCCACTCCCACCGCCCCCCCCCCCCCCAAAAAAAAACACATAGAAGCTGACTATATTTTAACAGATTTCCGTTCTAGCGTTGTGGCTCTTAAAAATACAAACTGTGTGGAGGAAATTACAAACATCGCAGAGATCTCCTTGACTACAACGTATCTAAGTACCAAACTATTCTGATTCATTTTGAGGGTAACAAATTAAACGTTTCACCACTTTCACACTGCTGCTAGCTAGCCAAAACTGCTAACAGTCTCCGTCTATATTTGTGGTCTGGTTTATTTGCATCACTTTCGTGACTAAAGTTTTAGTATTTGCGCCCTCTCTGGGTTTGAGGCTTCTTTTCTTCGAGTCAGACTGCTCATTTTCTGCCCCGCTGTTAGCTGTGTACTTCTTGCCTTTTCCTTCCAGGTGTTCCCTCTTTGGTTTCATCGCTCTATGATTTGGCCAGGCGTATTTCGTAGGAAAGCGAGCTTCTATAACTAACGTCCTTTAGACCACCGTTTATAGTTTTAAAATTTCGAGTATTTTACTTTGATAAAAAGTACTGAAAACAGTTTTGGGTTTTGGATAGATCCGAAATGTGAAAGTATTTCACGTGTGACCATAGTGGTCTTATAGTTGTCTTCCTGCAATAAGAACGTGTTAATCATGTCGTGGATATGTGTGTGAAGTGTTAGGTGGAGCCTCACAGTTATTATATTCGTCTTTTGTTATAGTGTGATCCGGTTGTGTCGGTTTGGGTTGGTAGCTAGGCTCCGATGTATGTAAATACCATATATATGGAAAACCCAACGCGCTTTCAGATCCAAATATTCGGCGATGAGGATTGCTGTGGGATGTTGGGTACCGAAATCAAGTGCTCTCTAGGGGATGGGGTGGGAGATTGTATTCATAGTGCACCCGAAAGAGGTAGGGAAGGGTGAGGGGGAAAAGGGCGGGAAGCCATTCAGTCAGTCCTCGTCGTTGCCGGCCTGTTGGATTCTAGCGTGGCTTTTAGCCGGGATTATACGTACCACGTCACCAACCTTTGCTATCAGCCCCCTGTTGGAGGTTGGAAAGGGGGGGGGGTGGAATTGGTAGTTAAGTGGTCTAGTCCTGTCAGTATCGATCCACTTTTCTTCCCTATTTGCTGCCAGTCATATCCTGTTGTGAGTCCCACCAGTCATGTTATTGTTTATGCATGATGTGGAATAAGATGTACCAGACGATGTTTAGAGCTGATTAAATGAGTACCAGCACATGTAGGAATAGCAGTCTGTCGTGTTGTACAACCAAGGCAAGGGACAAAGTCAAAAGCCGATTGGCTGGTTTGGATAACTGATTTAAAATAGTGCTGACATGATTGGCTGATTTAACTGATTTCAGATAATTCGGACATGATTGGCTGATGAAATGATTGTAAATTATGTGGACATGATTGGCTGATTAACTAAGTTTAAATAATGTGCAAGAGACTGGTTGATGAAATGATTTTAAATAATGCGGACGTGATTGGCTGATGAAATAACTGTAAATAATGCAGACATGATTGGCGGTTCAACTGATTTTAAATAATGTGCAAGTGACTGGTTGATTAAATGATTTTAAATAATGTGGACACAAACAGTTCTTCTTTTGTCCTACGGCTTATGATGTAAAGCGTCGCAGGAAGGAGTTAGAGGTAGTTTTTTTTAAATGTTTCTTTTACTCCCTTTACCCATCCCTTTCTTGGCCAATCTCTTGTTTAGCAGCCTACTGTTTTCATGTAGTACGTTACAAACAATACAGTGCACAATGTATCACCTGGCTGGCTTGGCTTTTTATACCCCACCAGGACATCACACAAGCGATAAACACCCGATGACACAAAGTGCCACCATGCGGATGAGGATCACCGTGGAGAGGTCCCAGAAACCGCGTTCAGACATTTGGCCATAATGATGACCTGCCTATATTGCGGCCCCTGGCAAAAGCCAGAGTGGGGCTTCAAATAACAAAAAATAACGTCCTAAGAAGGACGCATGATTATATGTGATATGTATCGCCTGGCATATTTCACTTGTTTTATACATACGGCTCTGAAACTTGAAGCACAGCTAAAAGAGACAACGCCTTATTACATGTTTTCGAAGAAAGAGTCTTACGACGAACCTTTGGACCCATCAAAGATGCAAACAGCGGTGAATGGAGAGTGAGAAGCAACAACGAAATTCATACTATGTTTAAATCACCACGGATCTCTGGCTTCATAAGAGCTAAATGACTTAAATGGTTGGGGGCGTATTTACAGATTATCAGATGACAGAGAAGTAAAAACTGTATAACGAGGGAGATGAATTGTCGTAGACCACGAGGCATACCAAGAAGATAATGGAGAGATAATATCCAATCAGACCTGTAAACACTTGGTGACACCAATTGGAAAAAGAAGACCAACCAGAGAGATGAATGGAGGCGGGTGATATCCGCAGCAATGAACCACACGGGCTCGGAATACTGAAGAAGAAGACATTTCACTCTATCTCGTCAAGCCAAGCAGATGACAACAGAGCGTAAACCAATAAATAATTAAGTACCGAAAATGAATTCTTTCTCCAGGCTCCATTTTGGGGAAAGGGAACATACCAACTCCCCCCTGCCATGCATGTCAAAGAAGGCGACCAATCAGGGGTGTTTCATTTCAAGTCGGAGTGCATCTTTCTGAGAGGCGAAACATCACACAATCTTCGGGCATTTAAATTAGGCCAGATATGTACAACGGATGTGTAGGCAAAATTAAGCTCTGGAACAAGACCAAAGTCCAGAAGTGGAAGAACAACTTTAAATTTCCACTGGAGTTTGCAGCCGGTAATCGCTAATAATAATAATAATGAATAATAATAATAATAATAATAATAATAATAATAATAATAATAATAATAATAATATTAAGTGAAAGTAAAGGACCCTTTTCCACGCATTTAAGCGTATATGGCATATAGGGCTAGACCTATATTTTTGTAGACCATTCGGCACAAGATAGGGGATGTGGTCAGCATCACCCCGGCCGCCTTTACTTCCCGGGACTGCACCCGGTACCCACTACAGGTTGGGTCGACCTGGAAGTCAAGGTCATTTTTGGAAAAAGTTCGGCTCCACCAGGGAGCAATAATAACATAATAATAATCAGAAAAAGAAAAAGAAGAATCTGTTAGTTAGTTAGTTAGTTAGTTAGTTAGTTAGTTAGTTAGTTAGTTAGTTAGTTAGTTAGTTAGTTAGTTAGTTAGTTAGTTAGTTAGTTAGTTAGTTAGTTAGTTAGTTAGTTGGTTGGTTGGTTGGTTGGTTGGTTGGTTGGTTGGTTGGTTGGTTGGTTGGTTGGTTGGTTGGTTGGTTGGTTGGTTGGTTGGTTGGTTGGTTGGTTGGTTGGTTGGTTGGTTGGTTGGTTGGTTGGTTGGTTGGTTGGTTGGTTGGTTGGTTGGTTGGTTGGTTGGTTGGTTGGTTGGTTGGTTGGTTGGTTAGTTAGTTAGTTAGTTAGTTAGTTAGTTAGTTAGTTAGTTAGTTAGTTAGTTAGTTAGTTAGTTAGTTAGTTAGTTAGTTAGTTAGTTAGTTAGTTAGCTAGTTAGTTGGGTTATCATCATTGCACTCCGGACATGTTCATAGATGCTCTGATCCTCCCCTCAGTATAAACCTCAACGTCCGATGGCTAATAGTACCAGTTCTATGTTGATTAACAAGTCTTCTGGTGTACGTCTCGTTTTTGCTATGTCGATCTTAATTTCCAAATCTGCCATTCTGATGAGTGATGCGGATTAACTGCCCCTGAAGTATAAGAAGAATCTTTTCCACTAAATACACAAATCCCATTGTCTTTTCTCCTGACACTGCACATCTCCTGACCGGAAGGTCAAGATCGCTATGGTACTGAGACACCTTTCTTCGTTTTCTCCATTCACTCCTAAAAAAAAAAAAAAACGGCTGGCACGTTGTTTACCGCTTAGGCTGCAACCTCTGCGCTTTTCGGTTCAACACATCAGATTTCAGCAAACCCATTTTACGGCATGCTTGTCCGGTGGGCAGTGGGTCTATCCGTTTTCTCCCCCAAAATGCTGCCTTGGCACCGACACCGCGAATGTGACTGACTGCACACGACAGGAGTGCCACAGTCTGTCAGCTCAGGCAATCTAAGCCCCTTGCCACAGTCATTTTGTATGGAGGCTAAGTATAGATATTCCCTTGAAAAGTATTCGTTTATACATTCTGTATCACTCAGGTGCACTTGTATATGTATTTGGCATTGAGCACCATATTATTATGACTATTATGCTCTTAAACTAGGTTTAGTAGCCTCCCTCCCCCCACCCCCACAATTTGACTCTCTTTGTTGGTGCGCCTGGCGTCCATGATCAGTTCTGTCATGTCAGGCCGGGATAATGACTTGGAAGTGGGTGAAGAACCTCTAAAAGAACAGTTTTAGGGGAGCTGGGTGGTCTCGACACATGACGTTCGATTCGAATGCTGGAGGTTCCGTGTTCGATCTCCGGTGCAGGCTGGGGATTTTTTCACGTTGACTTCAAGTAATTACTTCTGGTCTCTGGATAGTAAGACCGGACTCCCGAATGTGTTGTTGTACGTAAGAAATCCCTTGGCAGTTGGAAATCGAAAAGAGTAGCCTAACGGTGCTACGGTTGGAGTTAAAAATCTACCCAACGTATTTCAGGATCCTTGCCGTTGCTACGAAGCTCGTGCACTGTGCTGAGATTCTTCAGACTCAGGCTTGAGCAAGAAGTAGAACGGAGCACTTATGGGTTACTACACTTGTGCCATGATGATGATCCGCTGTATAAAGAATAAACAATTGACAGTTTTGAAACGTCGTAAGCTAGTTTTTGGTCAGGTACGTGTTAAAATAATATTCAATTGCAAAGACTATATACTTCAAGAGGCTCTGGGGGATAGTCGAAAAGAGGTGGTGGGTAAGAAGGGGGGGGGGGGCATAGACTGACATCCTCAAGAAATTTGCAGGATTAAATTATTATATACTTGTTCAACAAGCGCAAGACAGAGAAAGTTGGCGGGTTTTGCTTGCTAATGCTTCCATTGACACGTTCCCACGACCCTAACGGGTCAAGGGTTATGAAATGTTATGTTATGTGATCACCCAAAGAGCACAACTTGCAGTCGTTCAGTGCACAATGAACACTGAAGATATGGCTACATAATTTATGTCTTACCTGGCCACCTGGAGCCAAACACGCTCGTACCCACAGTCTGTGAGTTGGTTCATCTGACAAAACATGGGACAGACGATGTCTTTCGGTCTGCTTTCCAAAATCCTGGACACTATTAAAGTGTCCATTGTGGTGGTGTCGATGTTAGGTCCGTCGCCCATATTGACAGGTCACTGAAAGGTGGATTTATACTTTGTTGTATAGTAGTTAAGAACTGGGTGTGCTATAAAACCGTCTCATGTGTTCCCTCCCCCCTCCCCCCCCCCCCCACAGAATAATTTGACAGACAAACCAATCATTGTTGTTCGCTACCCTTTGCCTGCTTTTCCTTCTTCGTTATCATTTTCTTCTTCGCCCTAGTATTCTTCATCATCATCTTCTTCCTACTTTCATTTCTTGGCTTCTTCGTTCGCCTCTTTTTTCCCTTTCTCCCCCCCCCCCCCATTGTCATCATCATATTCATAATCGCCTCCTGCCTCCATATTCTTCTTTGTCCTCCCCCTGGTCATAACCCTCACCTTCCTTTTGTTGTGATCGTTGATAATACCTAGGGTTACTTATAATTAATTACCTAATAGTTCTTCAACTAGGTCTTTATAAACACTTGTAAAGTTGACAACTGATTACTGATTATTGTTTTAAGAATCGATATCATAGCACACCCGGCATATCCATAGATACTCCATCTCCCGCAGGAAAGGGCGTAAGGTATAGATGCTAACTGTTCCCGTAGCACACTGATTATACACACACTGATCTCTTCTTCTCATCTGTCCATCCTTGCCGGATCCACACTTAGTTACTCGTTCACACATTCTTGCCCAAGTTATTTCATCTAATCTCGTGAATTCTGCCACAAGTCGTTCATATATGGTCTTCATAATATCTCCCTTGCCCAGTATGAGTGTTCCCGTAGCTTTAGCTTTTTTAGCCAGAAAATCGGCTCTTTCATTCCCCCACACTCCATGTCTCAGACAGTTTACCCGTGTGATTTCCTGCAATGTTGGCGTACTGCTGCATGGTATCCACTCATGCCACATTAGTCCAGTTTGAACATTCCGCAATGCCGACTGATAATCAGACACAATAATTCCTCTGGTAACTTTATTTTCTGCTATCCACTTTAGAGCTGCAGTGATTGCCTCCAATTCCATTCTCATGCCCGAAATGGTAGGGGGAAAAAAAAGCTCCGTTTTGTTCTGCCACAATTTTTCCTTTAATTCAAGCTGAAAATCCCCAGCCAGATCTTACACCCCGATAAAAAGTACCGTCGATACACACAACAACATCATCTAGTCCAGCCTTCCCATCTATCAGCAGTTGTACCTCTAATTCTGACATACCCGTACACCACTATCTACGCTCTCATCCTAATGTGATAATGACCTGATGGAAACTGCTGTTGTGGGTGTTTAAGTCGATCCATTCCTGCCCCCTGTGTATTTGCTTGACTGAGGCCGCCGTCTCGATGGTATATTCAGCTAGTGCCAACCATGACTTTCATCTTATCAACCTGTCTTTTCTTAAATCGTTCAAATTATTATGCAGAGGATGCCTTTCATCATTGGTAACTCGTTTATAGCCTAGACATTGACTTGCACCTGTGACAGTCTAGATTCTACCGATGTCAGCCCAAGCATATACCTCATTGTTCTAATTGGGGTGTCCCGTGTGCAACATAAGACGATTATCATTCCTTCATTTTGAATCCTTTCAAGCTTTGTACGCTGTGAAGTAGATAGGGTTAATATTCCTAGGTCATAATCAATTACAGAAAGGACCAAATGGTGATCCCCGGGGAAGTCCTGGGCAAATGCGTATTGGATCTGATCTCCATGTTCCCAAAAACAAATACCACTGTTCGTTCCAACAATGCTGCCCCCATCAAATTAGCCTACCAAGGGTTCTACCACAGTCCGTCACGCACTGCATAAGTCAGCGCTGTTATGGGCATCTTTAAGATCTATCGCGGCAGCGACTGTTTCTTGCTTTTGCTGAAATCCTTCATACAAATAATATGCGAACATTCCAGCATTGTCCCATGTTGCCTTTGATGGTCTTTAGCTGCCCATGGTGTTCAGTAGCCTGCCCATTTTTTCTAAATGTAACATCACTTTCTTTGCCACAGTTTTTTCTAGTAGTTTGCCATACACATTTTGCAGAGTTATGATTCTATAACGGCTAAGCTGCGAGGGATCCCTGTCTGGTTTTGGAAAGGGTTTACGATAGCTGTGTAACCAGTCATCTTGTATGTATATTTGACGTTTGGATACTATCATTAAAGTCCCTTACCACTCGTAGTATTTCATCACTACTTAACTGTTTGTAACTATAAAGTTGGATATGGTTTAAGTATTTTAGTGCCTCTATAGGCCAAATTCGGCTTGCCTGTTTTCTTTCAAATACAGATCTATTAAAGACAGCTGCCTTGGTGTAGCGGCTAGTCGCTCGCCTGCGGATCGAAAGGTCATGGGTTTAAGTCCTGACGGAGCCGCACTTAGAAAAAACGACCTTGGATTCCAAGTCAACCCAGCCTTAAATGGGTACGAGGTAAGGTTCTGGGAAGTAAAGGCTTCCAGCTTGCTGTTAACCAAATCACCCAACCAATGCCAAATGTTCTATACAGTTTAGGTCTAGCCCTATAGGCCCAATAAGCCTGAAGGTACGGAAAAGGGTCCTTTACTTTCACAGATCTATTGAAATATCAGAATTTTAAGTGACCAAGAAACAGTCGTTGGTCGACTGGTCTCCATCACTCACTGTCCCTCTTCCTGGGAAAATACGTATTGCAGACATCGCAGGTTAGATGTAAACGACACCACAACGTGCCAGTCGCTCTATGAAGGGCGGACGCAGAAGAAGAAGACAACCAGAATAACTATCTCTGTCCCACCCTAGCTTCTTGCATTACGATGGGTAAGAAATTGGTTATTGGTTGTAAACAAACAACTTACCAATCAGTACAGCGCCTATCCAGACTACTGCGAAAAATGCCTAATGTCATATGTATCAGAACTTTGATGAAAATACAATCCTTTCGAAATCTATAACTAAATCTTCTATCAGATATTCACTAACATTACATTTTTGTTTAGAAGGAAACCTTTTATGAACGAGTAAGTATCCATGTATTCTGCTGCCCAACTCTGAACGGAAGTTCAACACTGGTGTTATTTCAAACAACTAAGAAAGGTAAACATTAAACGGAAAATCTCCTGAGGGATGTGAGCTTTGAGATGGGCTGTCGCTTTTTACAGAAAAGAAAAACAGGCACATCACAATGAGGATAGGGGACTCAATATGCGGTAGGCTTTTTGCGTGCTAGGAAGGCTAAACAGGTTCTCGCACTTGTATTCTGTCAACATGCTTTACTGTCGCTGACAAACATGAACGACGTAATCGCACGCAACTTGGTATTGCGTAAATTTTAACCAGGCCAGACACCAGTTTGTAGTTGTTACGTTTCCGTTGTCTGTGGTTTATTACAAGAGACATTGTTCATTGTTTATTTTAGAGATCATCTTCATCGCACAACGGGCATGATCATAAGTGCTCCGATATTCCCCTGAGTATATATATCTCTAATTGTTTTTAGGCAAACAACTCCTATTCTGTTCTGGCTGATGTAACGATGGGTGGTTCCAACGAGGTTTTCCAGTCTCTCTGTTCCAATTGGTACACCGAGTTTATGTTCAGTAAAAAATAATTGTATACGAAAGGGACAGCCTCACTTCGTTTAGTCTCTCGTATGGCAATGATGATATCTCTTCTGTCCATAGAGGGCCCATTCCTGATAGTCGCACTGCCAGCCAGAGCGTCTGCTCTCTCATTGCTTTTCACACCAGCATGGCCTGAGACAAAAATAAGGGTGATTTTGCGAAATGCTGTATCAGAAAACATGAAACAATCTAAATCTTCGGTTACACAGCGAGGAGGAGAAACATGAGTACATAGTATCTTTGGGGGGGGGGGGGGGTGCAAGAGGGACAGCAAATGATGGAGACCAGTCGAAAAGATGTTGGACCCTGTAGTATCATGGTATGGAAGATCGTTTATGTTAGAAATGATTGAAAGTGCACAAGACAGAAAGAAGTATGTGGACATTCATAAGCAGCCACGCAAAACACGGCATTGACTACAAGAAACCTATAGACAGCAACAGGTCATACATCCGATAAGTGGCGTATTTTTCAAACGCAGCACGCTGCTTCTAAAAACAATTTGCAAGAGTATATTATTCTGATTTACATTGTCTAAAGCAATGTTTCTTAATTAGTGAATACTGGCGGACCCCTCTTAAAGCAAAAGTGTGCCCCGGACTCGACATTTGTTGACAACAAACATCTTTAAGGATCTTTTATAAATATTGGAAACGCAAAAAGATTGCATTCGAAAATTGAAGTTTCTCTTTTTTGAATATGCTGTCATGGATCCCAATAATTTGTTTCATGTATGACATTGCCTCTTTATATCTCGCTTACCCCTCTTCCACCCTCCACCACCCCTCAATCCCACCTTTAATCCTCGCCCCCCCCCCCCCAAGTCCCCTCACCTCACTGGTTTAGCAAAGACAGATAGTAGCTGCTGCGAAAAATTGCATGTTTCACAGCCGCTCCTCCCTCCCTCACACACACACATTTTATTTTTTTAAACTTTTTTGAAAAACACATATTTTTGCCATTTAACTCCCTCCCCACATCAGTGATGACACACAGGGCCGCCCGCACCAGTTTCATGCCACCCCCTCCCTCCGTTTCCTCGTTTGAGAATCAATATACAACTATGCGGGTTCAAATTTCTCGCATAGCCGGGGAACGGTACAGGGTGAGCCCTCTGCCCTCACCAAGTACCTCTAAGGCATGTGAATTCATTACCTCTGACACACTTACCGGTGTGGGTTTCTGGGCCCCGTTGTTGAAAAAAAAAAAAATTAAAAGACCCACTGCCTCCACAACAAACATGTCGCAGAAGTCTAACTGTGATAAAACGGATGTACACGCAAAACCCAGACCCTGGCACAAAGTCAAAGTCCAAATGGACGAACAACCACGACTTTCCGCCAGAGCTTACACCTGGTGAATAAAGAAGAAAAACAAAACCTCTGAGAGCAAAAAGTCTTAACTCCTGACCTTCACTCGTTGGCTCTGTTTATATTAGTTTGAAACCAATAGAAGAAGGGGCGACGCCGAGCAAGTGCCGCTGTAAAACCCGACTCTAAGACTGCTCATCGAGTTTTATCTGAGTCTACCCTATCAAAACTGAGTGCTTAAGACGGCGGCAACTAGCCAGGAGGCGCACAGTATGACTGGTACCTTTCCGTCTTTCCAGACTATAATGTTTTATTGTGCTATGAGAGACAGGGGACTCACAGCCCATGGCGATGGCGAGTGTGACTAGCAAGACCCGCCTGCGTTAAGAAAAGTTTTTCACGATTATAGCATGGGATTTCAGAACCGTTATTGTGACCTTTTGTGTTCAGTCTGTTTCTTCTCAGACGCTCAGCTCTCACCCTTTCTGCAATCATTTCTTCCTTCATTTTCATTCCCTTACTGATGTGCCTCTCCCAAACAATACGGTTCATGACATCTTGTTCCCCTGAGTCCACCTAAGTACCTGTATCATTCATGTCCCGCTTGCACACATGTCTATTTCGTAGTAGAGGTTGGCCTCGACATCGTCTACCCGTCTTTAATACACAAAAGAGGATGCCCCTAGGGACTCTACCATCCTCTATTCTCCAGGTGTGACCCAGCTGCCTGACCCTTCGTAGACCCAACATTGAGAAGACACGCAGATAAGCACCACTGGATGGACCGAACAGTGAAAATAATTATAATAACAGTTCCTTTTAAAACTAAAAATAAAAATCAACCACAAGTGAAAATATTAGGAGACAACTTATTTCAGACAAACAAAAGTGCACAACGAAACATAAACAAGGGACATCACCGAGGTATTTGCCTATGACCGGAAATGACCCACGTAAGGATGTTTGCCACGTCGAGGCCATTTTGTTTTGTTGTCGGTGCTTAACAACACATCACTTCGGTTTTCTCTTTCTTGGAAGCTGCTATCTTCATAAACATGGGAGGATCCGCTAGCACCGAGGTTCCTGGGGGTGGCACAGAAGGCTATCATGTTCTCAGGGTAAGGTTGAATTGCCTTTGTACCTTATTGGAATAAATGTCTCTTTCCCTGTTTTAATTTTTGTTTATTTTTGACGCTTTCTCAACGATTACGTACATTTCATTACGGTTCATTACCCGGCAGTTGCAGAGTCCTGGAGTTAGTTTCAGGTTTATTGACCTTGTATATATTGTTCCGTTCAAAATTAAAGCATGAGACAACATCTGTTGGATATAATAGCTAACTGTCACTCCCAAGTAAGTAGTCTGCTGCCATTGAAATCATAACTTTCAATTCAACTGAAAGATGTAAGAATGAAGATAAGGATCATACGGCAAGATAAGGAAAATTTGTAGCGAGTAGCAGGAGGAGAAATATAAAGGCTGCTGTTCCCTGTAGCAATCTCTGGGGCTGCTTAACGTGGCAGGGAAGAACATTCCATCCACCACCCCTGCCTGATCAGTGCAGTAGTTTCTACAAAAGGCTCAAAAGCTGCAGAATTATGTAAGAACAGGAAACCATAAGTCAGAAGAATTTAAGACCACTTGAAGTGTCAAGACAGGGTGATGATATTTTCTCAGCATACATTTTCATTCTTCTGTTATATGATGTCATCAAGACATATGAAGAGAAAACAAAGAAATACCCAGGAGGGTACTGGAAAATGAAACGAGCCTGCTTGTTTAACACGTTCTTAAGGTAGCCGTAATCACAATCACTTTGTGATATTCATCGTGCAAGACAGTTGTACACAATTAGATAAGACTGCCAGGCCCGATCTTATTTTCAGTGATCTGTCACAGACTCCACATACATTTCGGTAGCCATATTAAAAAAAAAAGATAGTAAATCTGTGTTAAAATTGAGTTCCTTCCCCTCCCATTCATGCCATGTCCTGCTCTATGTTGGGCAAGGGGAAGTGTTATGAGATGGCTTCGTTAAGCTTTGGCTCACCGTGTTTCATGTTTGTGGGAGATTGTGTTTACGTGAGTCTCTTTAAGGCACCACAGGCGCCTGTGTACAAGTAAGAAGTA
Source organism: Candidula unifasciata (assembly GCA_905116865.2). Taxonomy (NCBI): domain Eukaryota; kingdom Metazoa; phylum Mollusca; class Gastropoda; order Stylommatophora; family Geomitridae; genus Candidula; species Candidula unifasciata. The sequence goes on from CAJHNH020000668.1 coordinate 812,643, forward strand.
CTGCAGAGGGAAGCGTAGAAGCACTACTATTTGTGAGTATTGAAACTGTGAGGTTTTTGTATTTCTGTTTATCGGCAGTGGCTTTCCCCAGAAAAAAAAAGCCACTGACAAGGAGCGTATAAATGCAGAAACATCCCATTTTCAATACTCATGAACCATCAGGCATGTTGCACAACATGGAGATAATCATGTGAGTGAATAGTGACAACACGAGAAAAGATAGAACAGTTAAACTGTTGAAGTTAAGGAATACATGACACTTCCATAATATAGGACAGGCCATGGGGCTGGCTGATATCATGTTCTGTAATAAATTCTGTGTCCCGCTTGGGGTCTACAGACTTTTAACAACTGGGAACCAGTGGTGTGTGACATTGATATATTTATGAGAACTGTGTGCGTGTGTGTTCTATTCTTACATAAAGCTACATATGTTTTTGAAAAAAATGTTTTTTTGGATCTGTTATTGTGTTATAATTTGTGTTTTCCTAGGTACAAGAAGGGTCCCCTGGACATAGAGCTGGCCTGGAAGCTTTCTTTGATTTTATTGTTGCCATTGGAAACACACGTCTGGTGAGTGTTCATGGTTGTGTTAGAAAAACCATCTGTCTAAATATGTACAGATGTGTAGTATTTTGGGTTTCTTTGTGCTCATCAAATAGAAGTGTCTAGATTAATTTAAAATGTGTTAAGATGTCTTTGGTTTCCGTTAATGTGTTACCATTTTTATCACTTATTGCATGAAAAGTAGGCCTGAATTCGCCTTTCAGTGTTTTAATTTCTTTAAACATGTCTCTCTCCTATTGGTTAGTACTTAATAAAAAATAAAAGGCTCTGCATGCACCCTGCACACGTCAAAAGGTTAGGCTGTGATGAGAGCAACTTTCTATAAAGGACTTAATCTTTCTGATAGGCTGTGATTAAAGCAACATTCTATAAAGGACAGAATCTTTCTGATAGGCTGTGATGAAAGCAACTTTCTATAAAGGACTGAATCTTTCTGATCGGCTGTGATGAAAGCAACTTTCTATAAAGGACTGAATCTTTCTGATAGGCTGCGAAGAGAGTAAGTCGTTGTAAAAGGACTGAATCTTTCTGATAGGCTGCAAAGAGAGTAAGTGACCACAAGAGTGTGCCAGGAGGCTGAAGGCGTATGTTGTGGACTCACATCAAGTCGAGGCTAGGTGTTCCCTTTCATGTGACACCGCCTTGAAAGCAGATCAGTGTGTATAGGTGGAAGCATTAGATGGACAGTCGTCCTGTATCACCAGTTCATTTTCTTCATCACCCTGTGTTTTGTCCTAATAAATAGACTGATGCACGATTATAGAGATGACTTTTCTCCTGTTGTTGATGTGGTTGGCTGCTGACTGTTATCGGTGTTAATGGTACAATGTGACTACGTGAACTGTGTTAGTTAAACAGTCTCCAGTAGAGAACCCAATTATCTGCCAGAAGGTCGACTTGGAAACTTTTGCATGTAGGGGTGAAGCGTTAACCATCCACCCCTAGATACTTCACCACAGTTTGACCATCATCATCATCATCTAGCACCTTAATGACTGGTATAGGCGATCACGCCTCTGATGCCTGGTACAGTTGAACAGCAAAGTGAGTTTAGCACACAACAGTAATCCAGACCATGGTCTTATTTCAACTTTGTCTCTAATGCTGGTATTCGTAAGCCTGTCCCTTCTAGGAAATAATGTATTGAAAGAAGAAAGAATTGTTTATTTATTCCTGTATTTTCTTTCTTGTTTTTTAAATGACTAGACTAAAACCAGCACAGTGACATGTTGAAAGACTGACGTAATGCATAATGCGTTCCTTTGTTTTCTTTTTTGTTTTTAAATGACCAGATTCAGGACAGTAGTACACAGAAAGAAGGAAGTAGTCTACATTGTATTCTTCTGTTTTCTTCCTTGTGTTTAATTAAACAGAATCAGGACAATGACACATTGAAAGAACTGCTGAGAGCAAATGTGGAGAAACCCCTCAAGGTGATTGTGTACAGTAGCAAGACTCAGAGTGTGCGAGAGGTCAGCTTGGTGCCATCACACAACTGGGGAGGTCAAGGTCTTCTAGGTGTTAGCATTAGGTCAGTAGTTTCAGATGTTGTTGAAACTGAGAATTCGGATTTAACTATAAGTTTTCCATATTCGGTTATTTAGTTGGTTTTGTATTGTCATAAAGATGGTGAATTTCCATTCTCGAGAACAGTATATTAGTGTTGTCTAAGCACTGTAAAATTGTTTCTTTTAATAGAGGAAAGTTGCGGTAAAGGCTTTTCTTCACCTGATATCAGAGGACCATCTGCGGGTTGTTGCACAGCTTCCCTACCCCACTGTCTGTTCAGAGAGCAGCAGGATGTACAAGACCGGTATTGGAACTTGACATCTGAGGAAAGGCATGCCGGCATGTACCCAGTTTGTGCTTCAGCAGAGCACATATTGACTTGGAAGAGTGGTTATAATGCTGTGGCTCAAATATGGGAGACCCAGGTTCAGTTCTCAGTAAAGGATGGTCTTTTCTGTTGAAAGCAGAAATAAAATTAAAAATCTGCACAGCCTATGGCAGCTGCACAAGTCATGTGGCGCTAAATCATTTAATTTTACACCTAGGTTGGTAAGATAATCCTACACAGCTTGGAAAAATTTTTTTTTTTCTGAATCTTAGGGAAAGGGGGTGGGTTATGTCGCTTGAACAATGGGCTCAACACAGTTACATAAAGATGAAAAATACCGTGCTCTAGCTGTTAAGTGCAGATGGTTCAGGTAAAATAAAGTAACCCTGTTCATCTACTACACCATTAGGCATATAGTGTCACGAATTCAGCTAACCACAGTGATTTATTTAAAGAATTTTTTTTTAAATATTGTGCCATCTGTGGAGGTTGGCCACTATATATCCACCGCTAACTATAAAATATTATGTTGTAAGGCCCGAGTCTGTAGCATGGTGCAATTCTTGTACCATGTCTGAAAGCCACAAGAACAATATTTGTTTCAATTAACTCCTGCCAGACATTTAGTATTGTAAAATTCCAATGGTGAGCGTTATACTGGCCTTCTGTACTTTTTCTTATGCAATAAGTCCCTGTCATTGAAGATGAAAAAATAATTCTGGTGTGCCGCAAACAGCCAGTTTTTAATATGACACAATTAATAAACTAGCTAGAATATTCTTTTTCGGCTTCAGAGGTGTAGTTCTACAGAAAAATGCTTACATTTGCTTGGACACTCACAAAGTAATATAGTTGTTTTGAAAGGAGCTAAAACAGTATCACAAACATGAGAAAGAAGCAGTCATAAGTTTTTTGTAACCCCATTATAAGGTAAACTGGTACATATTTGTTCTTTGATGGAAAATCAACAATTTTGATCGCTTTCAACCAGCTTAAGCAAGCTTATGGTTATATTTGCGATCTTTATCTGGTTATCCTTCATGATAAAGGTGCTTCTTGAATTCTTATTGAATATTTCTGTTGAATATCTATCTATTTTGGGAGTCGCCATAGTGGAGCGGCTAGACACTAGCCTGCAGATCGGAAGGTTCTGGGTTCGCTCCCTGCAACAGCCATCTCTCGTGCCAAAATGGAACATGTTACATCTAGAAATATTTATAGAGACATAGAGGAAGTCTGTGGGTGAAGATTCTTGGCAACATTTCTTTAAATTTTCTGACCGTTTCCAATGTTGTGAGACTAGATTTACCCCAAAGCTTTCAAATGGGAAGGTCCCATTTCTATGCCATGAGGTGTTTTAGGTATGTGATGCAGTGTCTGTATTTTAATTAGATTGATTAAGTGACACCTATTTGGTTTTCTGTTGAGATTCACCTTCCCTCCTTAACTTTGCAGAACATTTCCAGACCAGTAACGTGAATCCTTTTGCTGGTGCTATACTGTTAATAATGTTTCCATTTAGAAAAAAAAATGATAGGGATGTCAGCAACTTCAAACTGACTGCTGTGATCAAATACACAGGCTCTGAAGATAGTAGGAATGCAAAGAGAGCTGCTAAAGGAAAAAAAAAGGGACAAGTCTAATTGTTTTGGCCTTATCAAAAGTCATAATAATATTCTTATTTAAAAAAACAAAACAAAGGGTACTGGAGGGAGAGATTGAAGGCAGACAAGCTTGAGACGGAGAGCGATACATGTGGGAGGATAACACCAAGAAATAAACAAATAGTAGTCTCTGAGAGTGTATATCCATGATTAAGGAGATCTGTAGCAGCCAACCTTCATTGTGGAGACAGCACCTGATTGATTGAATGACGGCTGCTTTCTTTTAAAGTACTTGTGTTCACATCTGAATATTGTAGAGTATTTTTTTTTTCTCTCTTAAAAAAAAACCCCCAAAAATGCTGTACTTGACTGATTTCCTTGCTTTGGATTGCAGGTTCTGTTCGTTTGAAGGTGCTAATGAGAATGTGTGGCATATTTTGGTATGTATAATCTTGTTAATATCCATGTATTGGCTTATGTCTGTGCCTGGTATATATCAGTACTTGTGACCTAACATGTAACCTTATGAATATAACCCATCTGCCTTCTTTCTATTACTTCTCTCTCTGGGCTGCTACCTGCAATTTTGATCACCCTGAGATAACAAATCTAATTGTGAATAGATAGCAGACCCACAATGCATGTGCCACATGCCCTGTTCAGTCTCCAGGGAAGTTATAATTGGGGCATTTGTAACCAGTTGAGTGTAACTTGCAGTCCTGTGCAAGTAAGAAAGGTTATGTGTGTGCGTGCATTCCATTTGTCCTTTCAGGGCTGCTACCTAAAAAGTTTCACGCTCTGAGATCAGAAGGTCTCGGTCTGGATGGCAGGCTGATAGGACCTGAAGTTTGACTCTGTTAACTCTGCTTGTGGCAGACTAATGAGGCAAGCCCAGATACCCCTGTTCGTCCTCCAAGGAAGTTATAATTAGGTCACCTGTAACAGCCACACCAGCCCAGGGTAACCTTCACACCTGTGCGGGTCATGATAAGATTATTGGTAGTTAACCCTTTCAGTTCCAAGGAACGCATCACACATTCTTCAGTTCCTACCTAGAAGCCCAAAGAATACACTGTGAACCGATTTTACAACTCTCTTTAATACCCCTGGTATGAAAGGAGTCATCTTTGCTTCCAGTTTACAAACAACAACCAGCACTTACTTGACCAGACACAGATGGCTTTGGCCAGTCACACAGCTTCAGACTCCAACAGACCCATCCAGCACTACTGAAACTGTCATCTCAATAAAATTAAGCAAATAATAAATAGCTCCAGTTAAGACCTTTCCTAATTTATTGACTGCATTTATTGCCCTTTATGTCTTGTTGGGACAAGCAGGTGTTTCCCTTCTGTAATAAAATTCATAATAACTGGAGAGATCAGGGGTATAAGAGGCAAAGGCGAAAATTATAGTCAGTGGTCTGGGTTTGTGGCATGGAGTATAATGAATTTATTAAACAATTCATTAAATATGAAAAGATATAAAGTAAACGAAAAGCAGTTTATTAAAGAGCAACAGATGTGATAATTTGGTCATCTGATGAGAATGCCCTGGCACACAGAACCATGCTGAACAAATATGATAAAAAAAACAGAGCAAGGGGAAGACCATGTAAAATATGGAGGGACAGCCTTAAAGAAATGAAGATCAGCTTGTACAAAGCGTTGGATCAAACACACAGAAGATCCTGACTTCTTTCCTCAAAACACTGATGAGATAACTGCAAGACGAAAAGGAGATAAAAAAATTAATCTAAGGTCTGTGGTGCAGCTTGAATTCCCTTCACTATCTTGCAGTTCACGTGTTGATGATGAAGAGGTAAACTACTTCTCGTATAATTAACTTCTTCAGCATTTCGAGCCCTTGACATTGGTTGCCGCTGATATCACCCAATCCCATTCATCTACATCACTGACCTTCTCTTTCCAGTTGGTGTCTCTGTGTTTGTAGGTCTTCCTGTTTATTATCTCTCCACTGTTCTCGTGGTTCTGCTTCCATTCAACTCTTTTGTGTATGCAGATATGTCACTCTGTTATCTGCCATTTTCTCGGTATGTCCCAACTATCATCATATTTTAGGCCTCATAATGCTAGTTATTAGTGGAATTTAAACAGATTATGAATGTCTTTCTCACTCTTCATTATGCGCTGTTTGATTGTTCCAAAGACTCATCTGAAGACTCAGTTCTCAAAAGTATAAGGCTTCATCTCTTTTAGTAGTACTCCAGGTTTCAGTGCCATATTGGACAGTTGTTCTTATTAGTGTTTTTTGTATTGTGATCTTAGTATTATGAGATAGAACAAAATGAATGAACAAACTTTATTTTCAAAGGGTCACAAATTGGGCACGCAAGCCCATCTTACATTTAATTATAGCAGATCTTGTAGGCACAGTGTGTACCTTTTCTCCATGTTGTATCTCTTCTTCTGTCTATCATCATCATCATCAACTGCCTTGCAGACTGGCGTAGGCGATCAAGCCTCTCCACAATCTGCAGTCTTCAGCAGCATGTATCAGTTTATGCGTCGACACTCATCATGACAAAAGGCTGTCAAGAATCCTCTCACATTGTCTTCCTATGTCTCTTGTTCCACATATCTTTCCGGTGGTCACAACATGTTCCAGTTTCCTTCATTTCATAACATCACCAAATTATTATGACTGTCTCTGTGTAACACTTTGTTTTAATAGCTGTCAGAATATGCCATATTTTGTACGTAGATAGTGATTTGGTTTTATTTTACACCAAGTAAAACATTAGACATATGATTTTTTTTTTTTTACTACACAGGAAGTGCAGCCAAACTCGCCAGCAGATCTGGCAGGTCTCAAATCTGATGTGGACTTTGTTATTGGGGCAGATTCTGTTTTACACGAGGTAATTTTTTTCATAATGTCAAGACTTGATAAGGGTCATTTTAAATCTTTCATGATGTGATTCAGTAGATTGAGGGATTGAGGAGGCCTAAAAGAAACCCTAAATGTCTGTGGATCAGAGAGACCAAAAATGTTGGACTAGCTTTCGTCCATGATAGTGAAAAAATTGTGCAGGATAGAACAGAGTAGGAATAGACTTCAGTACTTTTATGAGATTTGAGCCGTGGTTATGTAGTGATTAGATGCTCAATATCCAGTCCAGAAGTCTAGGATTTAAATTTACATTGAGACCGTTTTGTGTGTGTTGAAAATTGACTTTGGCTCCTAGGTTGACTCAGCCTTAAAATGAGTATGGGGTAGCAGATCTGCCCATGGGAACAACACCTCTTAAACCCTATACCTTGGGAGCAGGTCAGCGACACAGTACAGATAATGACTTCAGTCAGTGGACTCACAGCTGGAGATGAGTCAAGTGACCATCAAAAAAGGACAGCTGTTCTTAACATGATTCAGGAAAACTATTCTGAACAGTTGTGGATCCATGCCTACACAGATGGATCAGCAACCAGTTTGGTTGAAAATGGGAGTGCTGGCGTTATTATCACATGCCAAGACGACCACTGCCACACGAAGTATATACCTACTGGTAAATTCTGTTCAAACTACACAGCAGAGATCCTAGCACCAGAGAAGACTGCCGAAATGTTACACAGCATAACTTCTGACTGCCACCAAGTGGTGGTTTTCAGAGATGTGCTGCAAGCCCTCAAGAGTGGTAAATAACGCATCTAAGATCTGAATTTGACAATGTGGCTGCCTAAAAGTGTATTGTACTCCAGTGGGTGCCATCGCACTGTGGTATACCAGGGAAAAAAAACCGCCGATAAACTTGCTAAGAAAGCGACAGAATGTGAACAGGAAGAGAATACAGTAACATATTACGAGAATAAAAGGACCATCCAATCTATCAGAAGTGAACAGAGTGTGGCCAAAGATTACCACCACATACTTGACCGGCATGGGCAGGTCATTATTCTACACCTCAGGACAGGACACAACAAACTTAACAAGCGTATGCACAGGCTTCGTCTAAGTAGTTCACCATTGTGCCTGTGTGGGCTGTATGTTCATGCAGACTACAGAACATGATGTCCCTTGTACAGCCCATTAAGAAGAGAATACTGGCCCACTGAGTCAACACTCCACTCAAAGCTGTTTGCAACTAAAAGGGAACTCCTAAAAAACAGTCAAGTTTATCCCAAGAACTTGTCTGTCAGTGTAAATCAGAAAGTGAACACAAGAAGAAAAAGGTACTAAGTTATGTCCTGGGAAGTAAGTGAAAAAAAAAGTAAAAATCCCTTTTTACGCCTTTAGGCGCATCGTTGCATGTGTGAAGAGCGCCCCATATTTTTACAGACCAATCAGCACTAGGTGGGTGATGTGGTGAGCATTACGCCGGCTGTCTTTACTTCCCCAGGACAGCCATCCTGGTACCCATTTTAGGCTGGGTCGACCTGCGACGCTCCATACCATGATAAAAATCCATGCAGCCAGCAGTGGGTTTCGGTCATGGTACATTTGAATTATGAGTCAGACTCGCAATGCCTAAGCCACGGACGCAGCTTGGAAGTAAAGATGGCCCTCATGAAAAGGGTCCTTGACTTATAACTTGACCTGTATGGATATAAACAGCACAACAGGATGATGAAGAATATGTGATTGTGCGTGTGAACAAAAAAAAAAAGGCGGTAGGGAGAGATTGCAGAAACTAGGCTAGTTGACAGCTTTACAGAATGAGATTAATGTCAGATGTTACCTTTTACGACCACCCAAAAAAAAAAAAATTTCCATTTCACAAAGGTGTTAATTCTTTAGTTTGAACTAAATATATGAGTATTCAGCTCCATTAGATGCTACAAAACAGGTATTATATCAGTATTGCAGCACAGTTAGATATTATATCAGTAGGTATTAAGTACATTAAATCAGTGCTGCACCACAATACATGTTTTATCAGCATTACAGCACCAGTTAAATATATGTGTATAAAGCACAATTACATATTATATCAGTAAAAAGCATCATTAGGTATTATTTCAGTATGCAGCACCATTTGGTGTGTAAGTATTACAGTTTTTCAGCACAGTCAAGTGTACCCAGTGTTACAGCATAATGATCTATATCAGTATGCAACACCATTAGATATGTAAGTATTGCAGCACAATTAGATATTAGTTATATCAGTATGCAGCACTATTAGATATGTAGGTATTACAGTACAATTAGATGTGATATCAGTATTACACAACAGTTAAATATTGTATGAAAAGTGTATCAGGTACCTGACTTGGTGTAGCCTAATGTCAATGATTTGTTTCAGTCTGAGGATCTCTTCACTTTGATTGAGTCCCACGAAGGGAAAGCCCTCAAGCTCTACGTCTACAACACAGAGTCTGACTCTTGTAGGGAGGTTACTATTACACCCAACAAAGCTTGGGGTGGGAAAGGAAGGTAACTTGCCTTATAATGAGTATTAATTTACAACAGTAGGTGTAAAAAGTGTCCTTACTGACAATATTTGCCAACAAAATAATAAATCAACACAGAACACAGAACAAGGAGGGGATCCGTGACTCATCGACTGAATGGTTCAATGTGCAGTGGGTATAATCTGTTGACTAACTAACTAATACTTGCCACTGTTTAGGCGGAGTGTCGTGTCGAAGGATTTTGGGACACATGGAAAATGCAGCCTAGTGTTCTTAACTGCCATAATTGTACCCGCATACCAAAAAGCGAGATCTGGAAAATGGATGCGCATGCAAAACTCAAGTTCAAAAACTAGACCAAAGTCCAGAAGTAGATGAACAACAGGAACTCTCTGCTGTAGTTTACAGCAAGTGAATATGAAGAAGAAGATTTTCATACAGTCAGAATGTGTTGTAAATGGATAACTGAGTTACCCCCCAAAAAAAGAGGGGGGGGAACTATCGATGCAAGAACTGAGGCAATATGATTATATTTTACTTACTTTACTTAGTTGCTGCTCTTCTACCTTGGGGTGTAGAAGTTTGCCAGAGAGATCGCCAGACGTTTCTATCAGCAGTTTTCTTTCTTGTGCATTATATACATAGATGAATTGTAGTGAAAGGCAAAAAAATATAAATATGGTGTTTCATTGCAAAGGAGAGTGGAAGTTGAAAAAAAAACAACCTGACATCACATCTGTCATGAGAATTGTGGAGGAAGCAGTAACACAGCTTTCCGATGGCTGGAGGGTAGCACAGCCGGATATGCCTAATTATAACTGACTCACACATGTTTCAGAAAATAAAAGGTGGTATCTTTTGCTCACAGTGGCTTGCATCATTTGATAAGACTCAGAAATGAAGTATATCATTGATTTCTTACCCAGGACATTTGAGTCTGCAGGATAATTAGCAGACTTTTAGTTTAGCTGCTGCAATCCCTCTTGGCAGTGAGCTACTTTACGATAAAGTAGTGAGGATTCTGGGATCAAGTAAACAGTGCAGTGGAACAGATAGAGCATCAAATTCTGGGGGAGAGGGATTCATTAGGAGAGAGCAGAGGGTCTGGATGATTTGCTGCTCAGAGGGTTTAAAAAAAAACAGGACAGTTGTTAATCAGACTGCAGCTAGCACCATCTTTGTAGAAGTCTTCATTTGTTGCTGAGGAAGAGGTTGGAGCATGTATGGGAAATGTCCAGAATGCTATAATATGAATTCTTGATTCAGTCATTCATTTATTCATACAGTCACTAGAATCTCATACCCGGGTCTATATTATGTTGATAATGCTATTTAGTCAAGCCATCTAAATGTTTATTTTTGTCTTCTTTTTGCTCTGTTATTACCGCGATCGAAACCTGCGTGGGCTGCGCGGATTTTTATCGTGGTATGGGACGTCGCAGGTCGACCCAGCCTCAAATGGGTACCAGGATGGGCTGTCCTGGGAAAGTAAAGACGGCTGGCGTAATACTGACCACATTACCCACCGAGTGCCGATTGGTCTATAAAAATATAGGTGCTCTTCCCATATGCCCGATGCGCCTAAGGGCGTGTAAAGGGATCTTTACTTTACTTTACTTTACTGTCATTTAATGTCTCTGAATACACTTTATTGGTAACTTTTGCTTTAAAAAAAAGTCGTTATGAAAACAGGTTGCTTGTATCTGTGACCTCTTGTCTCCAGCTTGGGCTGTAACATAGGTTATGGCTACCTTCATCGAATCCCCAAGAGACAGTTTCCTTCTGGCAAACCCAAGGGAGATCTGTCAGCAGTAACACCATCTGCTCCACCACCTTCACCACCAAGGGATGGCTTCTCTGAGGTTGGTATTTGGGAGAGCTTCCAGAACTGCACATTTAGGGATCCGTATGTTAATTATTCTATGAGTCAATCAAACAGGTGCCATTTCTACAGTGAAGATTGGCTGCAATGGATCTCCAACACACATTGTCTCATGTTTTGGTGTTCATCCATATCTTGTTGTATCATCTGCCTCTTGCTCTCTTACCATCAGCTTTTCCCTCCAGTATGATTTTAAAAAGTGTTAAAGTGGTTGAAACATCTCAGTTGTCTCTTTAAATTTTTTTTTTTTTTTTTTTTTTTTTTTTAGTTTCTTACAGCAACTCTCTTTTAATTCCCTGAAACCCTCTTTAATTAATTTGTGCTTAGTGCCTCTAGGCAGTGCACTTCAACAATGATAGGTAGCCAAGCACTCGGTTGCTTGATATGCTGGGATGTGAAGTCTAGGGCTGTCAGTGACAGTACATGTTTTTTTTTAGGTCTCTCTCTGCCACTTTGCATTTCCATTTTTATGCTGTACACTGTTACTGCCAGCTTCGTCAGATTCATTCTCACCAGGTGGCTACATTTTTTCATTCATTGTCTCAACAAATCCAACGTTGGGTATTGTTCTAGCAGTTTCTCTAATCTCTTCATTTCTGACATGCTGTTCTTGTTGCGTTCGTTGTGTTCGTAACCTTTCTCAAATATCTCAAATCACAGGCAGGTACAGTGCAGACCTGATAAGGAGAACTCACCGGGAAACCAAGAAATAGGTATCAGAAATTCCTCTTATCCAGGAAAGAGTTCCTCAGAAAAAAATTGTTGGAGATTAACAAATTATTCTTGGCCTCAGAAATTTGACTCATCTGAGATCACCTTAAGCCAGGGCTATTCAACCAAGTTCACTCAGAGGTCACAATATAGAAAATGGAGATCCTAATGGGCCAGTGGCCTGAGTCCCAGCATAGAAAGATATGAATATAGTACAACTGGCCACTTGCTAGGTCTGTGGGCTGCCAGTTGAACAGACCTGCCTTGAGCGGTCTGCACTGTAATAGCTTTCCAAGAGAACATTTTTACTGTAAAACCAAAGCAATTATAAACAGGTTTACAAAGCACTTATTGTGTTCTGGTTGGGCCTATGCTCCTCCTTGGGATATGGAAAATAGAAGAAGACATCTTGTTTTTGGAAAATTACACATAGAAAAAGAAGACATATTGCGAAAATAAAGAAAATTTAGAAGGAATGTCGGCGTCTGTGGCTTAGGCGTTACGAACATGCTGTAGTGCCAGGTTCGATCCCAGCTGCTGGCCTTGCGCTGGTTTCAACAGTGGTATTGAGAAGCCGACCGCCCAGAAAGCAGTGGCAAACTACCGGACGTAAACTTGCCTAGGAAAACCACAACAGCCAAAAAAAAAAATGCTGGGGTTGGTTCTGCAACGTCCTGTAAAAAGTATATGCAACTAACTTTAATAGAAGGAATAGACACTGATTTTATGGCCGTGGTGTTGCTATATATAATTGATCTCATATTGTGATCACAGTGTAGAATAAACTGATGTCTATGTTAAATTGTCTGTCTCCATCCACTAGGTGTCCTTCAGTGGTGTGCCTCCGCAGTCAAATATCATAGCTGGGCTGGATCAGCTGTCCCTCAACACAGGTAGGCTGGTATTATTACATGTGTATTTAAAGATGTTTGTAGAACCAGTGGTGTAGCCATCTTTTTGTCATGTCCCCACCATCACTGTGTGGCTTACCTAGTCATCTCTGTGTCATGTCCCCATCACTGTGTGGCTTCCCTAGTCATCTCTGTGTCATGTCCCCGCCATCACTGTGTGGCTTCCCTAGTCATCTCTGTGTCATGTCCCCACCATCTCTGTGTCATGTCCCCACCATCTCTGTGTAGCTTCCCCAGTCATCTCTGTGTCATGTCCCCACCATCTCTGTGTCATGTTCCCACCATCTCTGTGTAGCTTCCCCAGTCATCTCTATGTCATGTCCCCACCATCTCTGTGTCATGTCCCCACCATCTCTGTGTAGCTTCCCCAGTCATCTCTATGTCATGTCCCCACCATCTCTGTGTCATATCCCCACCATCTCTGTGTAGCTTCCCCAGTCATCTCTGTGTATCTTCCCCAGTCATCTCTGTGTAGCTTCCCCAGTCATCTCTGTGTCATGTCCCCACCATCTCTGTGTAGCTTTCCCAGTCATCTCTGTGTCATGTCCCCACCATCTCTGTGTATCTTCCCCAGTCATCTCTGTGTCATGTCCCCACCATCTCTGTGTGGCTTCCCTTATCATCTCTATGTCATGTCCCTAGTCATCTCTGTGTCATGTCCCCAGTCATCTCTGAGTCATGTCCCCACCATCTCTGTGTAGCTTCCCCAGTCATTTCTGTGTCATCTCCCCAGTCATCTTTGAGTCATGTCCCCACCATCTCTGTGTATCTTCCCCAGTCATCTCTGTGTCATGTCCCCACCATCTCTGTGTGGCTTCCCTTATCATCTCTATGTCATGTCCCCACCATCACTGTGTAGCTTCCCCAGTCATTTCTGTGTCATGTCCCCAGTCATCTCTGAGTCATGTCACCACCATCTCTGTGTAGCTTCCCCAGTCATTTTTGTGTCATCTCCCCAGTCATATCTGAGTCATGTCCCTACTATCTCTGTGTAGCTTCCCCAGTCTCTGTGGCATGTTTCCTTGATCTGTCTGTGTCATGTCCCCATGATTTGTCTGTCATGTCCCCATGATCTGTCTGTGTCATGTCCCCATGATCTGTCTGCGTCATGTCCCCATGATTTGTCTGTGTCATGTCCCCATGATCTGTGTGTCATGTCCCCATGATCTGTGTGTCATGTCCCCATGATCTGTGTGTCATGTCCCCATGATCTGTGTGTCATGTCCCCATGATTTGTCTGTGTCATGTCCCCATGATCTGTGTGTCATGTCCCCATGTTTTGTCTGTGTCATGTCCCCATGTTTTGTCTGTGTCATGTCCCTATGATCTGTTTGTCACGTACCCATGATCTGTTTGTCATGTCCCCATGATCTGTTTGTCATGTCCCCATGATCTGTTTGTCATGTCCCCATGATCTGTTTGTCATGTCCCCATGATTTGTCTGTGTCATGTCCCCATGATTTGTCTGTGTCATGCCCCACTCATCTCTGTGTCATGTCCCCATGATCTGTTTGTCATGTCCCCATGATCTGTCTGTGTCATGTTCCCATGATCTGTTTGTCATTTCCCCATGATCTGTCTGTGTCATGTCCCCATGATTTGTCTGTATCATGTCCCCATGATTTGTCTGTATCATGCCCCACTCATCTCTGTGTCATGTCCCCATGATTTGTCCGTGTCATGCTCCACTCATCTCTGTGTCATGTCCCCACTCATCTCTGTGTCATGTCCCTAAAAAAAAAGACATACAAATCACATTGTATCTTGTTAATCTGGGTAAATACTTGACATCACAGCATTGGGGACGAGACCACATTAGTGCTGTCTCCCTAATCAACAGCTAGCGAAGAGTCTCCATTATGATACTACCCTTCATTATATATTGATATAAACTCTGTAGTAAGGCAACTGGCAAGATACAGCAAAAGGAACCATACTATTGTTTGTGTACGCTTTAGTTAAAATCACAGTATCAAAACATTATTTTGAACCCGGTGTTTATTTTCTGACTTTATAAATCATACTTGAATTCTTGCCGGTGCCACCAAGTTTGAACACTGTGCTAACATTATTCTTAAATTATGTATAAGAGGAGACTGGAGCAATTGTTTAGGTAACTGTGAACAGTGGAAGTCATTCCTTACAAGACAGTCCAGTGTAACATATCCACACTCATTAATTTTTAAAGACATATCCATGTGTCACTTTTTTTATCTGCATTTTTATCCAGGCACACCAACGATTCCAGTTGTATCCCCCCAGTCGTTTCCTTACACACAGGCCAATTTGGCAGGGCTGGCATCGCCAGGTACGTCTGCATTGTGTTGTTTTCTTCTTCCTCACATTCACCGGCTATAATTACAACAGAAAGTTCTGGTTGTTGGTCCACTTCTTGTTTCCAGACCTGAGTGTTGCGTGCACATCGCTTTCACAGATCTGACTGATTTGTATCCAGATTGTGGTTCCTTGCCTCTCAGGCTGATGCTCTCTGACTTCGAAGGAAGGCCCCAGTTAGTCGACTCTTATGACATACTTGTGGAGGAGGCAGTGGGTCTATTCATTTATGTTTTCCCCACAATGGAGCCCTGGGACCCGCACTGGGATCATGTGTTTTTTGTTGTTGCAGTTGTTGAGGATCCAGTTACTCTTGAGGCCCAAAAAGTGTTCTTCTTGTGGGTTCTAGGTGTGGCCCCTGCGGGAAAGGGGGGGGGGGTGAGAATAGATCCACCGCCTTTTAACAAGCATGTGATAAAGGCAACTAATTAAGGTATTCCTGTTATCATACATGTTGACCGAAAAGTGCAGATATCACAGCCTAGTGGTAAAACCACATTGCAGTGGGCCAGCATTTTAATGGTGAACATAGAAGAAGAAGAAATACGGTGTGGTGGTACTGTGGCGATAGCGCAGATAGATTAGAGATGTCTATACTAGAAAGACTTCTCTACAACATGCCAGCGTCCGCAGTCTCAAGAAAGTTGGCTCGTAAAGTTATTAAGACTAGGGGGATGGCCCCGTGAGATATTAGAGACTGTGACGAGGTCATGTGACAGAAGGCAGAAAGGTAAGACTAGCTCTGGTTGTAGAAAGCTTCAGGCTAGTCTAGATATTCCGTCGCCCACCCTTCTGTCAATAGATATGAGCCCCCAGAAAGATACGTAGGGAAAGGATGAGAAAGATATCTTTCACACTCTTTCTCTCCAAGCCCACTCTCACCGTAGTATATAAAAAACTAGACGAGGTGGGTGAACAGTTGACAATCATACATTGTAATAGGTATAAAATTCTAGTAGGTGATTGGCACACACAAAAAAAATAATATTTTCTTCCTCGGTGAGGAGTTAGCTTTGGATGGCAGATTCAGGCTCGTGGGGCAACACAGTCACCTGATGTATCTGTAGGTGAAGTCCTTGGTGGTTCGGTCTCCCGCCTGGTTGCTCCGCACAAATAGGAATTCTTCCCTGAAGGCTTGGCACAAAACTTGTGGGTCAGAGCCCTTAAAATTCCACTCACAGTGGTTAATTAATAATGTTCTTTATTTAACTTTGCCATCCAGTGGCTTACAATAAAAAACAATGCAGAACTTTGTTGCGTAGTTGATTCGTGGCACAGCCGGGCCCCCTCTTCTGAATGCAATTCACTCTTAACCTCGCCAGATGTTGTAAGATGGTAACTACAATACTCTGCAGGTGTTGTTTCACGGCGGGTCAGAGTTGAATAGCCGGAAGGAAGATGGTTCCCCCAGAACTAGCCTATGCGCAAGAACGTCTCCGAATCGGGTCTAGGTGCGCACCTACGTCATCATCTTCTGTAGTGAGGTTCGTTGCTACTGACGCTATCCCTGTGCTCCTTTCTAGACTTGCGGCACTCGGGAATTCCCCGTCTGAATGTGCATTGGTGCACAGCTAAGAACGCCGGTCTGTGCTGATGACGTTTATTAGCGTGTCATATCTTAGACGCTAGTCTGATCTATAGTTGAATTGCACTTGCGTGTATATGGTGACGTTGTTTCTGTACATGTACTGCCGATAGGCCGGTACGATGTGTCTGAGCAAGCTATGTTTCACGCACCGGAGTGGTTTTTCGTGGTGTACCACTGCCATTTCGTGACATAAGCCCCCCCCTTTAAAAAAAAAGTGCCAGCTCCTGGACTTTTTACAGTGAAGGTGGGACACCATGTTCACCACTCCACACTCACTGTCAATATCTTCTGCATCGTTGAACACTGACCGAACTTCCTCCATCGTAGGATGTCGGCTCAGAAAATCCGCTCCAACATTACTCTTCCCAGGAATGTATTCCACTGTAAAGTTGTACGGTTGAAGTAACAACGACCATCTCATAAGCCTTGTGTTTAGTTTCTTCGATGTCGCCAGATATACTAGAGGTTGATGATCACTCTGTACCTTAAACTGGGTACCATACAGAAACGGCTGAAATTTTTGGACAGCCCACACAAGAGATAAACATTCCCGCTCAATTGTGGAATAATTTCTTTCCGCTCGGTTGAGTTTTCTGCTAGCATATGCTATAGGAAACAAGACTGTTGGATCCCCTCTCCCTTCTTGTAACAAGGTTGCCCCAACTCCAATGTTGCTAGCATCCGTTCTCAGGATAAAGGGTTTGGTCAAATCAGGGAGTTGTAGTATAGGTTTAGCAGTCAGTTTGTCCTTGAGTGCAGTGTAGGCTGTCTCACAGTCAGGTGACCAGCTTACTTTCTCAGGAGCTCCCTTCTTTGTAGCATCCGATAAGGGTGCTGCCAGTACATTAAAATCTTGTATGTACTTCTGGTAGAAACCACATAATGAAATGAAGGAACGAACGTCCTTTTTCGTCCTTGGCCTGGGTGCTTTCTGTAGTTTGTCAATGTTTTTCTGGTCTGGGTACATACATCCTTGTGCTACGGTGTGTCCCAGAAATTCAAGTTGTTGGAATGCTAGTTGACATTTAGTAGGCCGTGCCGTCAAACCTGCTTCCTTGAGTCGACTGAAAAGATTGTGAGTGTTTTTATGTGGTCCTCAAACGTGGATGACGCGATGAGGATGTCATCCATAAAGTTGTTGATGGAGGGGTCCTGTAAGGGTTCCAGGAGCATTCTCATCATACGAGTGAACACACAGGGAGCGTTACTCAAGCCAAACGGAAGTACGTTAAATTCAAAATGTCCGTCATTGGTGCTAAAGGCTAGATATGGCCGTACTTCACTTTTCACGGGTATCTGGTAATAGCCTTTGCTGAGGTCGACTTTTGAAAAATATTTTGCCTGACTAAGTTTAGCAAAAAGTTGCCCTTGGTCAGGCAGCGGCTCTGCTTGGAACTCAGTTATCCCATTGAGTTGACGATAATCAATGCAGAGTCGGTGTTCCCCACTAGGTTTACGTAGCAACACTACACTAGCGTTATATGGGGATTCTGAAGGCGAAATTATGCCTTCTTGGAGAAGATACTTTATCTCTTCTCTCAGCGCTGCCTCTTTCGCATATGGAATAGGGTAATGCTTTTGTCGAACCGGGCTGTTACTGATGAGCTTCATGTCAAACTCCACTAGATTAGTCAGGCCCGGTTTGTCTGTCAGCACCGTCGCATGAGATTTTAAGAGTTTAGTCAGTCTCTCCGTCTGAGATTTGGTTAATGTTGGATTCATTACCACATCCACAAATGTCTCCTGAAGTTGGAGTGGGTACTCAACTCCTGTAGTCTCCTCACCCTCTTCAGTTGCAACTGCCAGTGCCATCAGATGCACAGGCTCTGCTGCTCTTTCATTATATTTTCGGAGCAAATTTATATGGTAAATCTTACCTTTACCTCTTATAGAGATTTTGTAATTAGTACGGGACAATTTCTCCATGACAGGAAATGGTCCTTGCCAACCAATCTCCAGTTTGTTACTTCCACTGGGTAACAACAACAGAACCCTGTCCCCGACTTCTAAGGAACGGTCCTTCGCTTTCTTATTGTAATAAGCAGCGTGCTTTCTTCTAGCCCTCCGTAAGTTGGTAGCAGCTAGTCTCCACCCTTTTTCCAGCTTATTCTTGAGTTCTTCCGCATATTTAGAAGAAGTAACTACCTGCTCATCTGTCTTCTCTTCTGACCAGGTCCTCATTAAAGCTTCTAATGGTCCCTTGATCGGTCTGCCAAATAAAAGAGTTGCTGGTGGCAGGCCCGTAGAAGCGTGGGGAACTTCTCGGTACGCAAACAGCGCAGCTGGCAAATATTCGTCCCAGGCCTCAGGTTTTTCCTGGGCCAATTTTCTAAGGATCGACATAAGCGTGCCATTAAACCTTTCCACCAACCCATTAGACTGTGGGTGGTAGGGGCTGGTGTGAATATGGCTAGTGTTAAATATCTTGAACACTTCCTCCATAAGCTTACCACGGAACTGTGATCCATTGTCTGTGAGGATCTGGGCCGGAAACCCTAACCGTGTAAAAACAGTTACCAGCGCATCGGCCACTCGTTTCGAGTCAATGGCTGGTAAAGCAATTGCCTCCCCCCACATTGTACACGTATCGACCAGGGTCAAGATGTAGGAGTTTCTCTTCTTAGTTCTAGATAGAGGTCCTACTATATCTACGGCCACTCGTTCAAAGGGGGAGTTCATAATCGGCATCTCTCCAAGAGTAACTGGGGCAGTCCAGTGTCTCGGCGCCACGCGCTGACACTCAGGGCACGATTTTACATACCTTTTGATGTTCCCAGTCATTCCGGGGGTATAATAATGGCAGGTAATGCGCTGGGTAGTTGCACCTATACCCATATGTCCACTGAAGGATATGGTGTGTCCCATATGAGGGACTTGGTTTCAGTAGGCGGAGGGGACTACAAGCTGACTATGTTCATGTATACCTTTTCCTGCCCTACGGTGCAAAAGATTGCCTTTCATAAAAAAAATCGCCTGACTGGAGAGGATTATGCGCCTTAGGAAGTTTAGCATAGCACGGTTTTAAGGTGCTATCCTGTGTCTGAGCAGCCCTTATTTCTCCGCGAAGAGAATTTATCAAGGGGCTGGTCGACTCCTCACTTGCTTTAGCTTGTTTCCGGGTCTGTACAGCAGCTGCAATGACGGGTGCTTGAGGTTCTGCAAGGTAAACATACCGGCACCCGAGCATCATAGGATAAATAGGGTCACTAACGACCGCTGCTGAAATGATCCCCGTAACATACTTCGAAATAATATTAACCCTAGCAATGGGTAATACCATGACAGGTGAGCTTTTCATCGCTCCCTGAATTTCGATAGTGTCCTGGGTTAATTGGCCTGGACCTACCAAATGGGTTGCAATGACTGCATCAAATTGCAAACCCGTGTCATACAGGCAATTCACCGCCTGTCCGTTGAGTAGTACCTGTTCAACTACTGGAGGCCTTGGTTTGTGAGACCGGGTAGTCGGTACCTTCTCGAGGGTTGCTAGTCCCGCTGCATGTTGCGGTGTTGGCTTTCTCCTACAGTCAGCCGTTACATGAGTAGTCGTTTTGCAATACTTGCAAAACGGTTGATTTCTCCAACCTTGCATTGGCTGGGGTTGGGTCTGCGTTTGATTGGGTCCCCTGGCTGTGCCCTTGTTATGATTCCTAAAATTGTGATGCAATCCGTTATTCGGCGAGTGGTTAGTGGTCATGGGTTTGTCTGGATGAGGTGGTCCCTTAACTCGGGCAGGATGGTTCTCACCATGTGCCGTTTGGTATCTCTCAGCTAGGACTAAGATATCCCTGAGTTGTTCGGCCCCATTTTCAGCTAAAAATGTTTGCATGGGCCGAGACATAGACTCCCTCACCTGTTCGGCCAGAATCATCTCTTCCAGTCCGGTGTAGCTATGGTCATACCCACCCAGAGTTTCCCATTTAAATAGGTATGTTTGTAACCTAGTGGAAAACTGGTGGAATGACTCACCTGAAAGACGCCTGGCGTTGCGGAATTTCTGCCGGTACGCCGAGGAAGTAAGTTCGTACCGTTTGAGCAAGGCTTGTTTAAGCGCCTCAAAATCAGTTTCCTGCCCCGGGGGTAACCTAGCATACACCTCATACGCTACTCCCTTGAAACCCTGTGAAACTTTCAAATTCCACCTCTCTTTTTCAAGATTTACAGATTCAGCCATACGCTGAAATTTATCTAAATAGGTATCAATGTCTTCTTCCTTGTCGTTGAACGAACTAAAGGGGAAATTCATCGCTGTGGAACTATTTTGACAAGGCTGAACATCCAAACTTGCCGCTGAAGATGCTGAACTAGATTGAGGGGTAGCTGATGCTATCTGCCTCTCTTCTGCTCTCAGTTGCAGTTCATGTTGGCGTTCTTTTTCCCTATCTGCAGCCCGGACTCTTTCTGTTTCCAGTGCTGCCTCCGCTATTCGAGCTTGACGTGCTTCTGCTCGTTCTTCTCGCTCGGCCTGTTCCCTAAGTTTATCTTCTTCTCTCAGTTCATCACTTCTCCGTAGAATGTAGTCTGTAAGTTCTCTGTCTACTAACCCCATCTCCCTACCTTCCTCTTTCAACTCCGCCACCGACCATCTTTTCGTAGCCATACTTATCTACTACTAGTTGAGGCAAGGGGGTTCGAGATCATGTACTGCTCTTAATGCACTAACTCGGTCAATGACTAGTAAAAGCAAAGAGATAGTACATAAGAAGAAAACAACAGTAATACAGTAACAATACGTTAAAATGTGAACAGACACCACAAAGCCTCCACAGCCCTGAATGTGCCTGCTATTTGCCAATGACTCACAAATGTGAATCCTATTTTTAAAAAAAAATTTTTTTTTTTTTTTTTTGGCCAATCACCTAACTTAAATATGCTTCAACCTGAAGATACTAGAAACCTTACACTTAGGGATAGGGTACAAAAAATCCCGGACGAGCCCCCAGTGTGGCGATAGCGCAGATAGATTTGAGATGTCTATACTAGAAAGACTTCTCTACAACATGCCAGCGTCCGCAGTCTCAAGAAAGTTGGCTCGTAAAGTTATTAAGACTAGGGGGATGGCCCCGTGAGATATTAGAGACTGTGACGAGGTCATGTGACAGAAGGCAGAAAGGTAAGACTAGCTCTGGTTGTAGAAAGCTTCAGGCTAGTCTAGATATTCCGTCGCCCACCCTTCTGTCAATAGATATGAGCCCCCAGAAAGATACGTAGGGAAAGGATGAGAAAGATATCTTTCACACTCTTTCTCTCCAAGCCCACTCTCACCGTAGTATATAAAAACTAGACGAGGTGGGTGAACAGTTGACAATCATACATTGTAATAGGTATAAAATTCTAGTAGGTGATTGGCACACACAAAAAAAATAATATTTTCTTCCTCGGTGAGGAGTTAGCTTTGGATGGCAGATTCAGGCTCGTGGGGCAACACAGTCACCTGATGTATCTGTAGGTGAAGTCCTTGGTGGTTCGGTCTCCCGCCTGGTTGCTCCGCACAAATAGGAATTCTTCCCTGAAGGCTTGGCACAAAACTTGTGGGTCAGAGCCCTTAAAATTCCACTCACAGTGGTTAATTAATAATGTTCTTTATTTAACTTTGCCATCCAGTGGCTTACAATAAAAACAATGCAGAACTTTGTTGCGTAGTTGATTCGTGGCACAGCCGGGCCCCTCTTCTGAATGCAATTCACTCTTAACCTCGCCAGATGTTGTAAGATGGTAACTACAATACTCTGCAGGTGTTGTTTCACGGCGGGTCAGAGTTGAATAGCCGGAAGGAAGATGGTTCCCCCAGAACTAGCCTATGCGCAAGAACGTCTCCGAATCGGGTCTAGGTGCGCACCTACGTCATCATCTTCTGTAGTGAGGTTCGTTGCTACTGACGCTATCCCTGTGCTCCTTTCTAGACTTGCGGCACTCGGGAATTCCCCGTCTGAATGTGCATTGGTGCACAGCTAAGAACGCCGGTCTGTGCTGATGACGTTTATTAGCGTGTCATATCTTAGACGCTAGTCTGATCTATAGTTGAATTGCACTTGCGTGTATATGGTGACGTTGTTTCTGTACATGTACTGCCGATAGGCCGGTACGATGTGTCTGAGCAAGCTATGTTTCACGCACCGGAGTGGTTTTTCGTGGTGTACCACTGCCATTTCGTGACAGGTACATGCATCTGTTTATTTTAGACCAGTGGTTGTGATACATACAACTAACTGTTCACCTGTTTATTTTTATTATGGTACACAGTACTATTACATTCAGTGTACTGAAGCAAGAAAACACTGAAGAAAAATGTGAGAGGATAACATCAGTGAATAGATCACTAACTCAGGGAGAGAGAAAGATAAACAGACGTGGAGCTTGTAGACCAGGACTGTTCAACTGATGGCCTACGGAAGCCTAGCAAGTGGCACACAGATCGTAACCAGATATATTCTTATGTTGGGACTCGGTCCGCTGACCCATGGTGACCCCTGTTTTTAAAAAATGGGTACAATAATTGTAACTTGCCCCTTGACGTCACGGGAAACATTCAAATAATTTCCAGGGGGTAAGGTTGGGGGGATTTTTCAATTCTAGAGTGCATCGCAAAAGTGCGCTTGTTGGCGCCTCTTATGAGGTGTGTTTACCGCTCGTCAGCAGTCTTTATCTTTGCCGCGTCTAGTTGCTACAATTAGTAGCATCTGTACATAGCATTCTGCACAGAACGAGATGTTGCAGAAACAACCATCAGTGTATTATCGCTGTCGGAAAGACACACGACCGTTTGCCGGTGTCGAAAGTCCCCCTGTCATCTGGACATACTCCTACGGCAAATTGCGGACCTCTTTCCAGCGACTACACCGCGACCGCTGAGAGTATCCCTCCTGCAGCTTCCTCCTTTTTATTTGCTTGTAAGTCCCAGCCATCTAGTTTAGCTTCCTCTGCGTCGTGCTAGTCACCGGAAAGAAGTTCGCAATTTACATGTGACTGAGGCCCTGGTAGGGTATATTTTCGGCCTCGATAATTTGGGACCGTTATTTAGAGAATAACCAAAAAACCAATTTACATAAAAATTAAAATAAAAAAAACAAGAATTTACAAACGCAAAATTAAATTTTTTTTAAAAGGTCACTTAGGGATTGAACGCAGCACCTTTCATTTATAAGGTGGATATGATATCACCCACGCTACACATTCACATGTCAAAATAATATAAAAACATGACCACTACTGTACACTGAAAATTGCGCATCAACAAGCAACTAACAGACATATATATGCCACACAAAATACACTAGAAGAGAAACAACAGCATCAGCTCACTTGCACCTCTTGAAATAGTGGACTGTCAAGTCAGCTGTGGAATTCCCACGGGTTCCCTGTGTTTGGGGAACGTAATAAATATTGTACCCAAAATTGTAGCCCCTGAGTTAACTGAGTTGAATAGCCCTGTTGTAGACAGATCCCTAAGTTGAGTTGAAAACTGACATAACAGCACTTAGTCCTATTAGCACGCTGTCCTAATCTTCAGCAGCCAGTTCAGAGTTCCCGTAGTATCTGTAGCAGTCTCATTGTATATCCCTCTTGCCTTTTTCCCAGTGTTGAGCATCAACCAGATCCCCTGGTCACTCTCCACTGCACCAACCATTCTCTTTAGACTGATGATCTGTTTGTGTCTTTGCACTGTTCACTCACTTCCAGAAGGCTGTGATAACATCTCGTTTGTCAGGCATTGATTTACAACCAAGTGGTGCAGAACAAAAATATCAAAAGTTAGCTAACAGTGCAGGATCTATGGAGTGATGCTTGCCACTCTGCATGGAGCATACTTATCTCCACCTTTCTCAACATGCTTTGTAAGTCTGTTGACAATCTTGACATGTGTATGCAGTCAGATCCTTGTAGACTCCTGAAGTTGGAAGGGCGTGATAACAAGTTCTACCACTATTTGAAGAAATGTATTTGTGTAGTTTTTGCAATGAATTTATTCTGTAATATTTATTATTTGTTTTAAAAATCAGGTGGCCCGCAAGCTCCTGGACTGCCCAGCCTCTCCAATCTGCCTGGGTTGACAAACCCCATCTCCCTGTCCGGGTTGCCACCAGTTTCGCTGAATGCAAGTGGAGCCCAGGGGCTGACAAGTCCCACTTCTCTACCAGGATTTCCACCAGTCTCCATGTATACAACAGCTGCCCAGGGTCTGCCGCCTCCCATCTCTTTGCCAGGATTTTCCCCAGTGAATCTTGGCGGTGGGGGGACTCAGGGACCCACACTGCCTGGTTCATTGCCAGGGTTTCCACCAATGTCTTTTAATGCTGGAGGTGTGCCAGGATCTTTCCCTTCACTTCCGTCAGGTGAGTGAGTTCACAATTTCTGAGTATTTAATTACAACCTGTATCTAAATGAGCAGTTGCAGTGGCTAGTGAACTTGCCAACTATGGCAGTTATCTGGGTTCAGTTCCTGGGCAGTAAAAGTACGGGACTCTTTTTCACGCGTTCAGGCATGTTGGGCATATAGGGCTAGACCTTTATTTGTTCCTGGCCAATACTGCTCTATGCAGTAGCATAGTGGCTGTCTGTTCGCCTACTGGCCCAAAGGTATTGGGTTTAATCCACAGCTTGACAGATCTTTTTCCAAATTGACCTTTGGTTGCCAGGCCGACCCAGCCTAAAACAGGTACCAGGTAATGTCATGGAATTACCATATCACGCAGTGAGTGCCAATCATGGGATGACCACATCACGCAGTGAGTTCCAATCATGGGATGACTACGTCACGCAGTGAGTGCCAATCATGGGATGACTACATCACGCATTGAGTGCCAATCATGGGATGATCAAGTCACGCATTGAGTGCCAAACACTGGATGACCAAGTCATGCATTGAGTGCCAATCATGGGATAACGACGTCACGCATTGTGTGCCAATCATGGGATAACCACGTCATGCATTGAGTGCCAATCATGGGATAACCACGTCACGCATTGAGTGCCAATCATGGGATGACCACATCATGCATTGAGTGCCAATCATGGGATGACCACGTCACGCATTGAGTGCCAATCATGGGATGACCACGTCACGCATTGAGTGCCAATCATGGGATGACCACATCATGCATTGAGTACCAATCATGGGATAACCACGTCACGCATTGAGTGCCAATCATGGGATGACCACGTCATGCATTGAGTGCCAATCATGGGATGACCACGTCATGCATTGTGTGCCAATCATGGGATGACCACGTCATGCATTGAGTGCCAATCATGGGATGACCACGTCACGCATTGAGTGCCAATCATGGGATGACCACGTCACGCATTGAGTGCCAATCATGGGATGACCACATCACGCAGTGAGTGCCAATCATGGGATGACCGCGTCACGTAGTGAGTGCCAATCATGGGATGACCACGTCACGTAGTGAGTGCCAATCATGGGATGACCACATCACGTAGTGAGTGCCAATCATGGGATGACCACGTCACGTAGTGAGTGCCAATCACGAGATGACTAAGTCATGCATTGAGTGCCAATCATGGGATGACTGTCATGCATTGAGTGCCAATCATAGGAAGACCACGTCACGTAGTGAGTGCCAATCACAGGATGACTAAGTCATGCATTGAGTGCCAATCATGGGATGACCACGTCACGTAGTGAGTGCCAGTTAATCTATACAAATATGAACCTAGCATCGTAAGCTTGATGCTTCATGGGCGTGTTATGGTACATTTGATCCTAATAAGAAAAACAAAAACCACTGAAAGTCAAAAGATATTCTCTAAAAGCATTTTCTAAATATGTTGTGAAAATAGAGGTTACACTTTTGAGCTGATGTAATTAATTTCAGATTGTTTCTGTATACATTTAATGAACATCCTTAAGGAAGCTCACAGACCCTGATAATGCCAGTCATTACAACTCATGTACATGTTAACAATTTCTCAGAATTTTTTGAAAGTTAAATTAAGAATTGACATCATAGCACTCTGGGCACTCCCATAAGTGCTCTGTTCAATCTTCAGCAGCAGTTGAAGAGTTCCAATTCTGATGGTACTAGTAACTTGTCTGATTGTATATCCGTCTCGCCTTTCCCTTGAGTGTTGAGTGTCGGCCAGATCCCCTAGTAACTCCTTGCAGTGCCATTCTTCTCAGATCTTAGTGATCCCATCTGTGCCTCCGTGTTGTTGACTTGCTCCCAGAGGGCCCTCACAAAATCTAGCCTGTCATACATCAGTTCACCACTAAGTGGTGCAGAACCGGCCAGTCTGCTTGCTCATTTCCCAACACACCAGCATAACCTGGAGAAAATATCCAAAGGATGCTAACTACCCGGGATCTCTGAAGTTATGGTTGCCACTTTGCACGGAGTATACCTGTCTTCACCTTTCTCAGCATGCTCTGTGAGTCAGTTTCAAACACGGCACGTTTGTACTGCTGATTCTAAAGCCAGCGAAAGGCAGCAGTAACTGCCTCCACCTCTATCTCAGAATTTGAAAATTAAAGAAAGCAGGCTAAAGAGGCAACTGCCCAGTAAAAGTTTAAAAAAAACCTTGCTCATAATTTTTTTTTTTTAAGCATGTGTCATTTTTATATACATGCATTTTGATTCTTGCCTGTACTGTCGGGTTTTTGTGCTGCTATTCTTCTGTTGTGGTCTGTGGAAGGAAACGGAGACACTTATTGGAATATATGTGTGCTATGAAAATTATCTTTAATCAGACCAAAATGGTAAAACTGCACATTTTTTGTTTCCCTCCCTAGGATTCCCACATCTACCAACTCCAACACCGCTGCCCAACTTCTCGCTGAACCCAGTCATCAACCCCATACCTGACTTGAAATCAACAGTGGATGTTACAGCTGCAACATCTTCCTTACCAAAGACAGCCGTAGCTGCAGCCGTGCCCGAGAACAATGCAGGAGC
Source organism: Candidula unifasciata (assembly GCA_905116865.2). Taxonomy (NCBI): domain Eukaryota; kingdom Metazoa; phylum Mollusca; class Gastropoda; order Stylommatophora; family Geomitridae; genus Candidula; species Candidula unifasciata. The sequence continues at coordinate 840,359 of CAJHNH020000668.1, forward strand.
TGGGAACAACACAGAACAGGCACAGCCGGCTGGGGGCCATCATCATCATCATCATCAGCTGGTTGCTAATGGTGTCCTTGACGCCAGCGATCCAGTGGCATCTTAGCTGTGAAGAAAGTTTATTTTATCTCTTTGTTGGGCATCACACTGGAGTGTGAAAACTGGGGGACAGTTTCAATGTTTGAATTAACACCACAGATGAGAAGACAAGTAATAGAAAACTTTCACATTTTCTCCAATTATATAAATGTTATGAATTTTGTGAAATTGTAGAAATAACAGATACGAAATTGTGCAGTCAACAAATAGAAAACTTACATGTTTAATCATGTTATAGAAATCTGAAATTGTGATGACAAATAAACTTGCATATTTGTTCACATTTGTTAAAATCCATAAATGTGAAAGTTTGAAGATAAATAGAAAACTATTCCCCATTTTTTTTTTCTTCAAATTTTGTTGAATTAAAATATGTGAATTTGACAAACAAAAACTTCTGAATTTGTAAAATTATTTATTTAGTCTAATAAAAAATTAACGGAGACAAGATTGTTTTAAGTAACATGCAGATGGAATTTATGAAAGCACACATTATTATCTTCAAACATTTGGTAATGAGATCAACATCTTGAAGGGGTTATGAATGAATTTCTTTGTGTTATTGAAATTATTAAGTTGACTCATACGTTTTTTAAGCATTGATATACCAACATTTGGTTGGTTATTGTTACAAGAAACCACTATTTGGTTGCTGTTAGAAGATGCCAGGATTTGATTGGTTGAAGTTACAATATACCTGCATGTGATTGGTTGTTGTTACATGATGCCAACATTTCATTGGTCACTGATACAAAGTACTAACGTTTGATTGGTCACTGTTATAAGATACCGGCATTTGATTGGTTACTGTTACAAAAGACCAGCATGTGATATTTACTGAGAAACAATCATGTTTAAGTATATTCATGTGTTTCTAGAACAGACATGTGGTGTCACTTTGATTTGCATACAAGTGACTTGCTGAGTTTTTTGTTAATGGCAAGTTGTGAGTGTTGTGTCACCATCTCAGAACTTCGTGTCACAGTGTCAGAACTATATAAATAATCATGCTTGAATTTGCGATCTTAGAGACTCTAGATCTTGAGACTGTGCGGCCCCAAAATTACTGCGGCAGACACCAGCTGATGCATGATTGACGGAGTCTTATCTGTGTAGGACAGCAGAGAATGTGTATATTTATGTCATGTGTCTCATCAGGCATCATACAGCATGGGCCAAGTAGTCGACAGTGCTTCTTCTACCTCTTCTCATCCTCCTCCTACTTCTCCTTTTCTATCATTCTTCCAGTCCGTCTGTTCCATCTGCTGACCTTTAATTCCCATTCCCCACCCCGTTGCCATCGCTTGCAGCTAACTTATTGCTCCTTTTTTTTTTTCCTCTTTATTATTTAACTCTTTGAGTCCCAGAGGGTTTAGCATCACAGGCCCAAGGGGTAGTCAAAAGAGACTAAAATCAGCGCATCATGCGTTCACTGGGCTTCTAGGCAGTAACCTATGAATGTATGATGCGTTCCTTGGGACTCAAAGAGTTAAATCTGTTTCTTATTTGTGTACTTTTCAGTTCTTCTACAGACTGAAGATATTAGCACCCCTGGCTCCTGACTTATGTATTTGATGCCTGTTTGAGCTGTTGGATGTTGCCAGACCTGCTATGTGACTTTTTTACATGAGACAGTGATGGCATTTTGGGTGGGTTTTCGCTGGCATAGGAGCCGAGCAAATATAATGTGACCTGTTTGCAATCAAGTTAGAACCCAGACTTTTTATCTTGGTAGTCAGTTCTTATTGACAAAGAGACTTGCTCTTAGTTCTTGTGACTGGAGCTTTCTACAAAATGCTGTAGCCAAATTACAAGACCAGTCCTAATTTCACATTTTACCCCCATGCCATGTGAGTTAAATTGTTACTAACATTTGCATCTGCAAAGGGGCACAGCCACACACAGGTTAGATGTGTAGGTAATGACACATATTTGCTGTGATCTTATGCCTCTCTGTAGCACGTATAACACTGTCGGCTGGAAATACAGAATGGTGTCAGTAATGACACGTATTTGCTGTGATCTTATGCCTCTCTGTAGCACGTATAACACTGTCGGCTGGAAATACAGAATGGTGTCAGTAATGACATGTATTTGCTGTGATCTTATGCCTCTCTGTAGCACAGTATAACACTGTCGGCTGGAAATACAGAATGGTGTCAGTAATGACATGTATTTGCTGTGATCTTATGCCTCTCTGTAGCACAGTATAACACTGTCGGCTGGAAATACAGAATGGTGTCAGTAATGACATGTATTTGCTGTGATCTTATGCCTCTCTGTAGCACAGTATAACACTGTCGGCTGGAAATACAGAATGGTGTCAGTAATGACATGTATTTGCTGTGATCTTATGCCTCTCTGTAGCACAGTATAACACTGTCGGCTGGAAATACAGAATGGTGTCAGTAATGACATGTATTTGCTGTGATCTTATGCCTCTCTGTAGCACAGTATAACACTGTCGGCTGGAAATACAGAATGGTGTCAGTAATGACATGTGGTGTGAATTCTTCTTTGTTGTAACTCCTAAATGAAGACATCGAGAAAAGCAGTATATACCTACATTATCATCAGCTTCTGTAGCCCAAGGATTGTAAGTGTAGTTTGTAAGGGGTGTTTCCTTCAAAGTTGGGGTGCATCTGCCTGAGAGGCAAGGAACAAACTTTGCATTCAGATAAGCCAGGTCTGTAAAACAGATGTTCACAACACTTTCAGAACAAGACCAAAATGCAGAAGTGGATAAACAACAAGAACTTTCCATCAGAGTTTACAGCCAGTGAACAGTAAGAAGAAGAAGAAGATCTGCTAGGCATATGGTTGGGGCCTGTAGACAAAGAAACACCCGAAACTCACAGGCAAAATAGCCACCCTTGCCTCAGTGTATTATTTCATCATTTACACAATTTGAGTCAGAACAAACTGAATTTCACATGACGACTTGCCGATATTTATACAGGACATTAAAATTTATTTATCGAACATATTTCTAGTTAGTTTCTTCAAGTTTTCATCTTGAAATCTGGGTTTATGTATTTTTGGTAATGTGAATATTTTCTCTTTGTCTTCTGATAACATATTTCACAGTGATAATTGTAGATAGATTTATTGCTTGAGGATTGTGTGGTTAAGAAAGCATGCCCTGTAAGGGTGGGCAGGCCACCCTCCTGCCTATCTGTCACCTGCAGTCTTACAATTTCAATGTGGAAATGGTACATGGTGGTTATGTAGATGGTTTACTGTTGAACCACAAGAGGTGAGTGAGGTGTGGGTGCAGTCTTCAAGCCAGCTGATTTAATGTTCCCTACTCCCACCTAGCTGTTAAAGCAGTGATCTGGACTCAGTACTGTAGCAGACATCAAAGATGTCTCTGGGAATAAGTTAAAACAAATATTAATGGTCCCTATTCTGGGCCATTAGGCACATTAATTTTTCTCAATGCTCATTATTCGAAGACTCATATGGCTAGGTCGCACTTAGAGTCCCTAAGGATATCCGGACCCGTTAATTTTTCCAGGCCCAGGATTAGAGTGAGTTGAGTCAAGAATTGACATCACAGAACTCTAAGCATTCCCATGTGTGTTCTGTCCTCATCTTCAGCAGCCAGCGCAGAGTTTCAATACTGATGGTACAATCTGGTTATATGTCCGTCTTGCCTTTCCTCTGAGTGTAGTGAGCTGGCCAGACCCTCTGGTTACACCCAGGTGCCTCATTCTCTCCAGGCCATAATAATCTTGTTTATCTACTGATTCCGTTGCTTGAGCACTAGGTGATGTCAGTATACTGCTGTCCGGTAGCTCAGATCAGTGTTTCAAATGAAAAGTAAAATAGGTAGCAGAGATGTCTCTAGGAGGTAAGAGTACAGTAAAGGACCCTTTTCCTCGCCTTTCAGGCGTTTTGGGTATATAGGGCTGGACCTATATTTTATAGACCAAACGGCAGTTGGTGGGTGATGTGGTCAGCATCACCCCAGCCGCCTTTACTTCCCAGGACTAACTGGTACCCACTCGACTGGGTCGACCTGAAAGCCAAAGTCATTTTTGAAAAAAAGTCCTGCCCACGTCAAGAACCGAACCGACGACCTTCGGATCTGCAGACAAGCGTCTAGTGGCTAGACCACGGCGGCTCCCCAGGAGGTAGAACGGGTAATAATTAATTATCTGAGAAATATAATCTGCTTTTCCCATGTGGTATCCGGGCCCCCATTTTGGGAGGACAAAGAATAGACCAACAAGAAAGTCATAAAAGGGGTGTTCTTTTAAAGTCAGAGTGCATCTGCCTGAGGAGGAAGAAACCAGCAGTTTGCATACAAATATGCCAGAGCTGTAAAACAGATGTACACACAAAACTCAAGTTCTGAAACAAGATAAAAGTCCAGAAATGGTTCTAAAAGAGTGGTTAAAATGTGTTGTGGTTGACAGCTAGGCTGTGATATCTGCTGCTTTTGGTCCAACACATCCATGTTAGCAAACATCTAATTAGTTGCCTTTTGCTACATGCTGGTTGGTTTGTGTTTGCCTGCGGGGACAGGAGAAGAGGGCAGAGGGGGTCTGTTTTTTTTTAACCGAAACTGGAGCCTCAGAACCCACAAGCAGAATGTAAGACCTCAAGCTTGTATGTTCCTATTTGCCCTAGCAAATAATAGGAATAGACAGAGAGAACATTTATTGTATTTATTGAAAAGGGAATATAAATGAGCCCATTTGCATAAAAATTGGAATATGTTTGCTGGTTGTTTTTAGTGTTTATGTTTCTTGTTCTCATATATAAACGTATCTCGTGGGTACAGTTTGTTAGCTGAGCGTCTGCCTCAAGAGCCGTAGGTCCTTGGTTCAGGCCCCAGTGGAGGCTTGGATTTTTTCACGTGGGCCTCTAGTAATTTCCCCTAGTCTCTAAGTAGTAAGATCGGACGCCCGTGTGTATTGTTGCATGCATAAAAAATCCCTTGGCTGGTGGAAATCTAAAAGAGTTGCCTAACAGCGCTGCCGGGCAAAATTTGGAGTTAAAAATCTACCCAAAGTATATCAGGATTCTCGCTGGTGCTACGGAGTTCGTGCATTGCGCTGAGATTATTCTGACTCAGGGTGGAGCACTTATGGGTTACTACCCTTGTGCCATGATGTTGATCCATTGTATAAACTAAACTAAACTATACTAGTTTATTAGCAGATTAATCAAAGCAATGTTTCCCCGTTGTAAATTTGAACAAAGAAGACACAAACAATAGACTGCACAATTTATTGCCTGGCATATTTCGCTGTATCTCATCAGGTGCATACTTCAGTAACAATTAATTGAAATGAAGCAAATAGCTGAATCCTAGAAACTGAAACACAAATTCGAGTAGATTTCAAACTGTTTCACCAAGGTAAACGTAGGGCAACGACCATTTCCTTTTGCCTACAAAGTTCCGGTTTCAATCTGCCAATCGCTGAAGCTTCCGCGTATCGAAGTAATCTACGGTTAGCCGAACTGTAAATAATTCGGAATGCATCATCCCTGTTAATGATGTGCCCGGAATTTAGAATATGGCACGCAATTGCTGATGATGGATTATTTCGACAAGTTACCTGATTCGTTGTTGTTGAGGTGTTAGTGTTCTGCATTGCTTTTACCAACCATAGTGGAATATATAATATTAGCAGATTGTCTACTGTTTACATTGTGACAATGCAAGATTCTCGAGTGCTAGGGTTCCTTTCTGGCGGTGAATGAACAAACACTGTTTTGTGCATTTATGACAGTGGTATGAGATTTGCGCCATGGAAGAGAGAAGAATTTCACCACGTAATATTCCTAAAGAAAGCAGTGATACTGTGTAATCAATCTTCAGTTGTGGAACATTCATTTATTTAGTTGAAGAAAACACGAGTTTTGACTTTATCTTCATTTGACTTGAAATAGAACTAGGAAGAGGGAATCTAACATGTAGTTGGACACGGAAAAGGAAATGTAATTGGTAATGTGATGAAGAATAAGAAAAGAAAAAAGAAATCGAACATATAACTGGACGAGGACGAGATCTAACTTGTAAGGGTACATAGCAGAAGAAATCTGGTTTTTAATGCGATAAGGAAGAAATATAGTTCTGCCTCGTAATGAGATGAAGAATAAGATGAGTAAGGTTACTTAGCAAAAGAAATCTGGTTTCTAATGCGATAAGGAAGAAATATAGTTCTAACTTGTAATGAGATGAAGAATAAGATGAGATCTAACTTGTAAAGGTACTTAGCAAAAGAAATCTGGTTTCTAATGCGATAAGGAAGAAATATAGTTCTAACTCGTAATGAGATGAAGAATAAGATGAGATCTAACGTAATAGAACAGAGGTTCAAGTTGTAAAGGAAATGCTGATATGCTTCTGTCTCATCACAGTTAATAAAAGTAACTAAAGATTTTTTTTTCGTTTATCAGCTGTAAACTCTGGTGAAAATTTGTGGTTGTTTGTCTACTTTTAGCTTTTGGTCTTATTCCATAACTTGAGTCTTGCATGCACATCCATTTTACAGATCTGGCTTTTTTGCATTCTGGTTAATGGTTCCTTAAGTCTCAGGTAGATGCACTCTGACCAAAGGAAACACTCCTAATTTGTATCTTTTTGGGGGTTCTATTCTTTTCCCCACGACAATCCACAAGGGAACTGAAGAAATTATTCCCAGACAAAGTAATGCATCTGAAAATGATGAAAACAGGTGATGGCAATCAAGCTCAAATTAAACGATCAGATGTTTTCAGCAGAAGCCTTTATCAACAAACACCGCAACAACAAAAAGGGGAGGGAATCCTGGTCGCACAAATAACTATAACTTGCCTGTGTGTATTTTGTCCCTTTCCTTTCATTAAGCTTCTTAGTCACAATTCAGCGGATTAATTACACTTAGGCAAATGCTGTCACCTACCAGTTAGCTCCACTGCTTAAACACCAAAATGTCTGCCTTCCAGCAAAACAGCAAATGAATAATAGCATCTTTATCCCTACTTTATGTTATCAGTGCCAAACATGGACAATGAATAGGGCACGAGAACAGAAAATAACCAACTAAATGTGAAATGCACTGTCTCCACAAGGTCACTAACAACACTAGACGAGATCTGGTTATAAATACCAGCATTAGAGAGCAAGTTAGAATAAAACCATGTTTGGATTATATTGGCAGACAAAGAATCAATGGTTCTATTGAGAATGCAGCCAAACCAGACTGCATACGAGTCTTTTTACAGTAGAACATTTGGGTGGAAGGCTAGAGGAAGACCAAGAAAGAGATGGATAAATGGTCTAGCTGAAACCTGCAAAAAGATGAACAAATTCATCACTCAAGCCACCAGAGAAGCGCAAGACAAATACAGAAAACCACAACAATGCAACTGGTATCAGTGAGACAAGAGAAGAAGAAAAAGAATAACAGTTATGCAGCTGTCTAGTTAGTTTTGAACTGTACATGATGTTAGCAGAAAATAAAATAATTCCATACATATGTGTGCTGTATAAATGATGATCTCTGTCTGTCCGTCTCTGAGATATATATAGAAGCTGTTACCAGACATATAAGCTGTATTTATATCAGTAAGTTGCAGTTATACAGTCTGTATTTCTTGTTTTTTCCAGCTGTACAGTACTAACTGTAGTTTCTAGATGTACAAGCTGTTTCAGGACACACATTTTATTAATGAATAATGACTGGAGCTCCTAGCTATAGAAATTTTCATGAATCTTATTTTATAATTAGGTTGTAGCTGTAGAAGGTCCCATCTGGAAAAGGTTTCCAGAATTGTATTTATAGCTAGGTCCCAACTGTAGAAGTTCCCAGTCTTATTCATAACTAGTTTGCATTCATAGAAGTTTCCATGAATCATATTTATACCTGGGTCGCAGCTGTAAAAAGGTTACCAGAATATATTTATAGTTTTATTTTAACTGTAGAAGTTTCCAGAATTGTATTTATAACTGGGTTCCAACTGTAGTAAATTATAAGTAGGTCCTAACTGTAGAAGTTCTTATAGTAATTTATAAGTAGGTCCTAACTGTAGAAGTTCCCATAGTAATTTATAAGTAGGTCCTAACTGTAGAAGTTCCCATAGTAATTTATAAGTAGGTCCTAACTATAGAAAATGTATTATTACAACTATAGGTTCCCAACTGCTGAAGCAGTGTTCTCGCACTCACAGAAGTTGAATTTCTGTTTTACTTAACTAAATAAACACAAGTGTATAACCACAGCCACGGCTGTGGTCACAACTACACAGCACAGCATACTTGCAGGTGTACAGCTGTGATCCCAAGTACATAGACTCAACACATATACAAGCAGCTGTATAGCTGTGACCACAACAGTGACTGATACAACAGAACTACAGTGCCTGCAGCTATAGCTGTGCTTGCAACTGTACAGTTTTAATGCCAGCTATATAACCGCAACACATATACTTTTAGCTGTACAGCCACCATCCCAACTATATAAAGACAACACATATACTTGCAGTTATACAGCTGTAATCCCAAATATATAATCACAATGCCCTTAGCCACAGCCGTGTTTCATTAAGGGCTCATTCGCATACAAAGCTGAAAGTCTAACAATAGGAGCTGTACACAAACCATTGAGTGCATGAGAAGGCTGTGTTATTGTAAAGCGATCATTAAACATATCTGCATTTCTGTCCTTTGTATTTCTTCTGTATGCAGTGACAGCAGCCCAGAGATGGTTTTATTTGACGCTGGATTTTTTAACCGATGTGGTGTAGTGCAAATTGTGTTCCCCTCAACAGTTTATCCAATGAACTGTGGCTGAAAAGCTGAAAAAAATGTCGAGAAAAGGCCCCAGCCAAAACGTCAATTTATCTGTTGTGTGTACGTTGTATCCCTGCCCTCTTTCTTTAAGCTTTCAGCCACAGTTCATTGGATTAATATCTGGGTATTAACTTGAATGGGGAGTCGCCGTTGCGGATCGGAAGATTGTGGGTTCGCTCCCTGGCAAAGCCAGACTTTTTTTAAAAAATGACCTTGGCTCCCAGGTCGACCCAGCCTTGAGTGGGTACCGGGAAGTAAAGGTGGCCAGCGTGATGATGACCACATCATCCGTCTTGTGCCGATTGGTCTATAAAAATGTAGGACTAGCCCTATATGCCCTATATGTCACCAAACAATGCATTGTGCTGCACATTGTCCCTCTAAACAATAATATTATGCTGCAAATGGTGTCCCCAAACAATGCATTGAGGTGCAAATGGTGCTCCCAAACAGTACATTCTGATGATGTTCCATAACAACGCATTGTGCTACAGTTGTAAATAAAAGATAGCCCTACAGCTGATATACTGGTGTGCAAAATGTCTGGCCATCAGTTCATAATGTATGAGGTGATGTGCCTAGTTTTCCTTTCATCGTCACCGTTCCCTCCCAGACAATTCCGAAACTAGTAGCCATTTAAAAAAAATCTGGGTCAACTCTAGAACTGTACTTTTCAGGAAAATATTTCTGCCTCTTCTAGGGATTGAACCAGAACTTCTGAATTTATGGGTAGCAAAGTGCAGTAATGACGGTGTTACCTGCACATTTAGAGAAATAAAATACATTAGAAGACAAACATATGTAACGATGAACTACACTAATCTCCTTCAGTTGATTGTTAAGACAGTAGAGAGGCAGAAACAGACTAACTAGTAAGCTTCTGAGAATCTGAAGCCATATAATTATTTTGCTGATTACGTAAATTAGCACGTAGATAAATAAAGAGGCTCTTTTCACCCAAGGAAGCGTGTTGGACGTACAGCACTTGGACCTTACTTTTTTACCATTGTTTCTGGATATGTAATGTGGTCAGTATCACACTAGCTGCCTTTACTTCCTTCAAAATTCTCTGATACAGATTTTCTCCACATTGAAAAGGATTCTAGCACATAACATTTGGCCATGACGTACTTAACTAAGTTTACTAAGGGCCAGAATGTGGAAATTATGGATCATCACGGGCCTGAGCTCCAGCATATGTAGATCATTAATACAGTACAACTGGATATGATTCTTGGGTGGGTCACTTACTAGGCTTCGCTGGCCAGAGTGGGATCCTGTCGTGTCTGTAAAGGTTTCGTGAAGTAAGCAGCCAACCCGACACGATGGACGAGTCAAAGAATCTGACCTCCCTACGCGGACAGTCAAATTTCAAACTTAAACCCGTCCGGAAGGGTGTATAGTCCCTTATATTGATATATACCTTTATCTGGTAATATATTCATTTCTAGACCCTCTAGTCGCTTTGATAAATCTTCATTTTCAAACTTGCAACTGTATGTTGAAGATTTCTGGTATTTAATTCAGAAATTCCTGTAAGCCGGTTTACTCCTTAGGCATGAATACAGGGGACTTCTTTCCTAGTGACTCTAAACGTAGTTTGAAGCGGACATTTTCTGCCTGACTGCCTAGAAGAAAGATGTTCTCAAATGTGCCTCGTACATCTATGCTTTGAGGAGGCGGCCTTTGGTGTCTAGGACATTTCCTAAGCTTGGGTAAGTTGATTATAGTTTATGAGTACCATAAAATATGTCTTTTTAAAGTTAGCCACTGCTGCATAGAGGGAAGTTTCAGCTGTGTGATCGCACAGAGTTGAGCCGTTCTTGATGTCCAGAGATCAGGCTCCAAACATTAAACCTTTCCCTGTACAGACTAAAGAGTTTGTGCTCTACATAACCCACACCATTTGTAAAGATATTAAACCCTACAAGTAATTATTCTATAACCAAACGTAGGATTTGTATCGAATAATAGACACATGTAAACTGGGTCATCTTTGGCCGGCTTGATACTGTGACAAAAGCAAGCTCGGCGCTCCGATTCAGAGGTTATTGTTAGCACAACAAAGCGGGTACGGTGAACAGACGGGGGATGGTATAAAATATAAATATATGAGAGAGAGATGGGATGTATATCCACAAGTGCGTGTGGGCGAGGATGTTCTCTGTTTTATAGTCTAGCTGTCTCCACTCTGGCACTCATCTCCTGTCACTGTTACTGACTGAACAATAGAGATGATATGTAGAGACTTATACTGTCTCATTATCCTCAGAGCTGTCCTCTGAATGATTACTAATGTGGATGTTAATAAACTGAGCTTGACATGTAACCCCTGAGATGACTGCTAATTCTGAGTTCCTTCTTGATACAGGATGATATCTCCTTGGAGGTCAGGCAGTGAATCAGCAGTCCACAAAACCACCTACAAGGAAGTCACCTATGTCTAAGCCAGTGGTGGGCATCAGATTGTACACCTAACTGTGGTCATCAATTAATGAAATCCTCCAGTTGGTCTACAGACAACATTATGGGTGTTGTACCTCCATCATCATTTATCCGGCAGTTTGTTTGTGCCTCAAGTGTTTGACTTGGTACCTGAGATCCTCTCCAGGAGCTTGGGTGTATCTCCAGTGTTCGAGTATCTAGTGTGGGACTGTCTTGACCGTAACAACAGAGTGACTGAACATCCAGCCAGTTCAAGAAACCAGGGATTCAGATAAGTGTGGGCAATCATGGGTTTATTGCCAGGCTTTACTATTAAATGTCCAAACTCATCATAAGGATGATCTATGCAGACTCTGGAACATTCATACACGTTCAGTCAGATCGAGTTTGAAGTTTTGGTCCTTCATATCACTCTGGGTTCTTGAAGTTCTTTGCTGATTCTTATATAATGTATGTGTTACACTTATTACAGTATTTCTAAAGTTTCACTATTGACTGGAGTGTCACTCATTCATTGTTCTTAGCTGTCTAAAATACATGTATGTTCAATTAAATATCTACATCTGTGTTAACATGGTTAGGATAGTATACTATCATAACCTGGGGGCTACCTTTTTATAGCAGTGGGGGTGTCCAGCCAAGTGTGCCTAGAAATATTATATATTTTGTAGTGCCAAAGCTTGAGTTGCCCTACTCCTGAAATAAGTTGAGCGTATATTGGCCACGGGATATCCCTTAGACCAATACGAGCCAACGACTCAACATAATTATTTCAATGTGCTGTTGGTTCTTAAGGAGAAATCCTTAAATCAGGCACGTGACAGGAGCGATATGTGACAAAAGGACTTCCTAGATCACGACCAGAACCCCTCCCACAACGATCCATCTCAGATTGTGTCAGCAGTATATTACTCTCCTGGTCGTGTCCAAACTCGAATCCCGCCATAATTGAATGACACAGTAAAGCGAGATACTTCAGTGAAGACGACTTGACTCCATTATTGCCTTGTACATTGAATGTGCTCGCGACGCTAAGCAACACGGGCTCTAGGATGAACAGGAGTTAAGAGCGATTCTGACGTCCAGCAGCCAGTCAAAACTCATGTAAACTTCTGTGAATGGTGCTTTTAACGTTTACAGGAGTTTGGAAGAACGGATCAACATCATGGCACACGGAGAGTAACCCATGACTGCTCTGTTCTTCTTCCAACTCAAGTCTGAGTCCGAAGAAGCTTAACACAGTGCACAGGTTCTGTAGCACCGGCGAGGATCCTGAAATACTTTGGGTATATTTACAACTTTAAATTTTTCCCGGGCAGCGCCGTTAGGCTACTTTTTTTTCGACTTCCAATTGCCAATGGATTTATTACGTGCGCAACAATGCACATGGGCGTCCGGTCTCACTACTCAGAGACCAGGGGAAATTAATAGAAGTCCAAGTCCACGTGAACAAATCCTAGCCCTTACCGGAGATTGCATCCGAAACCTCTAGCACTCGAGATGGACACCATGCTTCGAGACAAAACTTCAAACTAACGTTAACAATTTGTCACAGCAGACATCATAAGAGTAGAACATGTCACTGTTCGATGTCGCAGAGCTGACAACAATAGGTACCGACCATCATGTCTATTGGTGCACCTAGGGCGACCTGGCTGGGGACTATCTTCCGCAAATCATGTGGCATGAAATCTCTCCAAAATTGTTTAGATAGTGGAGTGACACTGCAGGCCGTCTAGCAACTTTACGGATAGATCAGCCACTTTCTACCCACGCCATAGCCTTCGTTCTTTGTTAGGTGTCAGGTCTTCTTGATGACATGCTGTTTGCAAGTGGTGAAACATCCCTAAGTCTGCTGATTGTTAAACAAATTTAGAGTGAACTCTGTTTATGGATAGTTGACATTCACGTGGAAAGTTATTCAGCAAGATTACTTCACCTGTCTGGTTGTACGTCCCAGCCTTGACTAAGTACCGGGTGCAGTCCCGGGAAGTAAAGGCCGCCGGCGTGATGCTGACCGCATCACCCGTCTTGTGCCGATTGATCTATAAAAATATAGGTCTAGCCCTATATGCCTAAAGGCGTGGAAAAGGGTCCTTTACTTTACTTTTTTTAACTTACTTACTGGTTGTACGGAAGTTTGGAAAAAAAAATAATAATTCAAAATGTGAATTTATGGTCAGCAAACCAAATTGCACATGATCACCATGGTTGTCGGTGAGTTGTTTTCATGCTTCATGGATATAGAGGACTGTCAAAGGAAGATACCGCAACCATTTTTACTACACCAATCTTCATTTAATCAATCTGTACGCTTTTATAAAAGTGTACTGAAAATAATAGTGTAGCTCTTGGCCTCTGACGAATAGTATTGTACAACTGTTGTCCTTTTGTTGAGATCTAAGGGTACAAGCGCTCTCGCTGAAAGGACTCAAAGACGTCCTTGAAAGTCTTCGTCTGTGGTTTGAGTCGTCTCGTCACTTCCTGTCTGCGACTGTTCTCGTCTGCTGAGTTTTTGACAATAGACAATGGCGGTAAGTGAGTGTTTGGTCGTTTTGATCGTCGCATGGCGTTGACGACAGACGTGGCTGAAATAGAATACAAGTAGATACTAACCAGAGACAACATACAAGTAGCCAATAATTGGAGACAGAATATAAGTAGGAAATAATCAGAGAAAAAATATAGTTAGACAATAACCAGAAACAAAATATAAGTAAACAGTAATAAGAGACAACATATAACTAGATTCAACATATAAGTAGCAAATAATTAGAGACATAATATGAGTAGCCATTAATCAGAGACAAAATATAGTTAGACAATAACCAGAAATAAAATATAAGTTGACAAAAACCAGAGACACAATACAAGAATTACTATCAAGTAGAAAATAACAAGTGCGGTGCCACACACAAAGACAACTGGGGGGAAGAGGGCAGGGGTTGTGAGGTTCAGTCCCCACTTACACATGTTCTAGATTAAAGAGTGAGCCATATTTAAGTGCATAATAATCATATATTTTAGCTTATCAATACTGTGGTTCGGGTTCAGTTAACACACATACGAGAAAGACGGAGAGAGATACAGATACATAGAGAGGGACAGACAGACAGACACACACACAGACATAAAGACAGATACACACATAGGTAGAGAGAGACAGACTTACATATACACACAGAGAGAGATTAATATACAGATACACACACACCAGATAGATAGACACACACACACACACCAGAGAGATATATACACACATAGAGAGTCATACAGATACACACAGAGAGTCATACAGGCAGATACACACACGCACACACGGAGAGAGAGAGAGAGCAATACCACCTTTGTGACTACTAACAAAATAAACAAGGCACCTGCAGCAGTCAAAATCTTGGTCTTGCCCATATGACCTTTTAGGTCAAGCTGTGATTTGGCTACTTTCCATCTCTGATCCGAAGTCTTGTCTCGGACTCCATGCTTGGCTGTGGAATACACATGATGATAATGATGATGACTGATTCATCATTGGAAATGCGTTTGGTAATCTGATTCTCCAAATCTAGCGGTCATCAATACTATATTTCAGTTATTGTACTTTCTACATCAAGTTTAAAGTTAAAAGCTTTTTAAATACCTTCTCTTGTCATCTTCAGCTCTCTTACTTTTCAAGAATCATTTCAGTTATCGGTAAATATATATATATATATATATATATATATATATATATATATATATATATATATATATATATATATATATATATATCTTATATATATTTTAAGTGAAAGAAAGAAACGAAACGCATAACTACTGAAAGGAACATAATGTTGTCATAATTTTGACACAAAAATTATTATAATTTAATTAGTGAAATTGTTCAAACTGCACACAAGAATACATTAGGGTTTAACCAGTCAGTTGACTGTTCTTTTGCAACTGAGTCGTCTATAGTATTTAGGCGATCAGGTAATAAAACGCCATCGGATAAATGCATGTTTGTAAGCATTATATGTATATGCATATATATATATATATATATATATATATATATATATATATATATATATATATATATATATATATATATATATATGTGTGTGTGTGTGTGTGTGTGTGTGTGTGTGTGTGTGTGTGTTGAGCCACGTCTGCCTTATTATGCACCAGTATTCCACCAAGTTGTGCAGAGCCAGCCAGTCTGTCCGTCAGTTCCTTTCCCAACACACCGGCGTGTCCCGGAGAAAAAAAATCCAGACAATACTCTTCATCTGTGTCCTCCGCAGTGAAGCATGCCACTCTGCACGAAGCATGCTTGTCCTGACCTTCCTCAGCATGCTTTCTGAGTCAGTTACAATCACGATGTGTGTGTGTCGTGTTCTCTAACCAGCGGAAAACTGCAGTGCAGCACACATTCAGATAGGCGATACAAAGACAGACCGCAATTGTACACTGACACTCACCATCTGCCATCGCATACACTCTCCTTCTGCCTTCTGTTCTTTCCTGAAAGGAGCAATAAAATAAAACAAAGTTACAAAAACATCTGGGTTTAATTGGGTAAACATTCGACATCACAGAATTCAGTACAAGCCCCCAGTAGCTCTCGTTCCCCTCCACAACAACCAGCGACAAGTCTCAGTACTGATGTCACCCGTCGTCACCTGGTTAACGACTCCGCTTGCCCTTCCCTACTGAGTTTCCAATGGTGAAAAATGATAGATTAACATGAGTTTTATGTTTGCTTTCATTGTATATGATAGTGTATGTATGAGCGTCACGTGAGGAAGTTATTTGACTCCTCACCCCTCAAACCTTTTTATTAATTGGAGCAATTAGATGTAAAAAAAAAAAATCTTAATCTTATCAGACATGTAGTGAAACACTTAATTGTCTTAAACCTGGCAAACTTTACAGCACAAGAGCAAGAGAAAGACAACGAGATAAATACTTTATTTCAAACGAAATAGCTGGTTCTATGTAGAGAGACTGACGATCGTGTGAGATGATGAAGTACAAGATCACTGTGCGAGATAAAGAACCATGAGGTGAATATATGAGGTGGAAAACCATGTAGCGATTGTCTGTGATGGCCGACCATGAGGTTTATGTATGAGGTGGCAAACCATGCGGTGAATGTCTGAGATAGCCGACCATGAGGTTTATGTATGAGGTGGCAAACCATGCGGCGATTGTCTGAATGGCCGACCATGAGGTAAATGTATGAGGTGGCAAACCATGAGGTGAATGTATGAGGTGGCAAACCATGCAGCGATTGTCTGAAATGGCCGACCATGAGGTGAATATATGAGGGTGCGAAACATAAGACGATTGTGTGACATTGCTAGCTACGATCGACTCATCTACGTGGCATATAACGATTACAAATATAATATTACGAATGGCTGCAGCCATTCGTCGATAATTCATAATAATAGCTTTACAAAGACTGGAAGGTAACCAGACCACTCACATACTTCAACTGTAACAGCAACTGGCAGTTGGCGTTTCGGAGCGCCCTGGTCACAGAGAGGAGATAGTAGATCAACATCCTGAGGAAGACAAATATACCAACAGAAGCAATGTTCTCTCTTCATAAATACTGTCCTGGAGTCAGATTCAAAGTGAGGTTCTGTTGACAGGTTAAAATGCTCACTCTCGTTATTTTACCTCTCTGCTTTCCATACTTAGAGCTTGGACTCATTTCAGATCAACAATTGGGTTAATGGAATGTGTACCAGAGGCACCCAAGTGAGGTCTCTCAATGGGCGTCATTCATTACCTCTCTGTATCAACTTCTATCTCTGTCTGTCGGTCTGTCTGTCTGTCTATCTGTCTGTCTGTCTGCCCCCAAACTCAGTATCGCTTTTCCTACCAGACAAAAAGATTTCAACGTGCCATGTGCCATTTATTACTTTAACACCCCCCCCCCCCCACCACCACCACCCAAACTCTCTGTAGTTATTACTTGTCAACATCATATCTTTTTATTTTATTTATCGCCCCTCACTCTTAGCAGTTATTACTTAACACTTCAAAATCAGATATTTAGTACTTTGACTTCTTCATCTCTACAATGTTATTACCTTAAATATTCACCCTGAGATAGACATCGCGGAAATTTCAAGTCCCAGGCTGTTATCACTTTAACTCCTTTACTCTAAGGTATACCAACAAAAGCAATGTTCTTTCTTCGTAAATACTGTCCTGGAGTTGGATTCAAAGTGAGGTTCTGTTGACAGCTTACAGCATAAGGCAATCCAAATCAGCACAAAGAGACATCTCTGACAAAGCATATTCATTCCCACCCTGCCAGTGCCAGACGTGGTCACTCAAAAAAAAAAAAAAAAAATTATAAGAAAATTAGTAACTATAGAAATGAGGTGTTAAAGAAAGGCTGTAGGAGTGACCAGAAGAGATAAAATCAGGAATGAGGTCATACGAGATGAAGTCGGCATAGAACCAATTCTAAATTACACACAAAGACAGCAAATCAAATGGCTTGGCCACTTGGAGAAAATGCCTCCTGATGCTATATCATTCAAGGCATATACTAAAAGAGGAGAGTGACGTAGTGCAAGAGGTAGATCAAGAACAAATGGAAGGATAAAATCAGAGAAACTCTACAGTACCACGATGTGTCTTTGGTCGAAGCAGCCAGAAAAGCAGGAAGCAGGACCTTATATGTCTTTCGACACCCGAAGCGGTAAAAGAGGCCGTAAAGAAGAAGACTCTAAGATCATTTTTACTTTTAGGCATTTTCATCACACTGTTAACATGCAACATGTAATTTGTTGTTGTTGTACAAACCGGCAAAGTACTAATGAAAACAAAATTACCCCAAAAGCAGGAACATAGGTAGAATAACACCAGGGGACGCCACGTACTGAAGGACGTAGTTGGCAGTAGCGGAGAGTTCACTTTTGAAAGTGTCTGTAAGGACGTCATACATCCGAGACTGTCCGCTGAAGAGATAATACAATCAGATTCATACATTTATGTGTCGATCAGCTACCATGAAAAGTAAAATATGTGGGGGATAGGTTGAAGGTGGGGAAAGGGTAGGGGGGGGGGGTGTGTACTAACGTTCATACTACATGATTGTGTCCGCTGTGTCAAGCGGTGTCTAAACCTCAATACACAACAAGACTCTACTTATAGTTTTGACTAGTCTTTTGCAACGCTTTAGCAACACGAAAAGTTATATGAAAACACATGAGCAAATAAGTACAAAGCCAGTCTTTTCGGTTACATAATCTCTCTGGTGACATCATGTGACAAACAAAAAATGATTTCTCTTTAGTTTGATTAGCCTCCAGGATGCACTTTTTGAGTCTCAGTAGTCGCAAACATTCAGTTAGAAACACAGAAGAAGGAAAACAATCAGAATGTTGTTCCCGTCCTAGGAACGTAACTTTTTGTTATTGTAAAGCCCCACCCCAGCTGTTGTCGAAGGCCCTAAATATAACTTAGCTTTATCGTTCGTTCGGCGTACGATGTATTACCGTCCGGTGTTAACATGGTTAAATGGTCTGCGACCAACGATCCGACTTGCCCGTTGTGCAAATCGAAGCAAACTCTTGAGCACGTCCTGTCCGCGTGCAGGAAAGCTCTAGGTCAAGGCCGATACACCTGGCGCCACAACAAGGTGCTAAAGGAGTTAGCAGCCGTTGTCGACCAGGCTAGAATGAGGGCTAATGCCAGAGCCAGTTCTAGTATCGCCCCCATTCGTTTCCTCAAGGCTGGGCAGGTTCCAATCGGTAAGGTCAACAAAAACGCATTCGCTCCATCTGTACTAGACTCTGCGAGGGACTGGTTACTGGCGGTTGATCTGCCAGGACATGAACGGTATCCCGAGTTGATCCGTAAAACCGGCCTGCGACCGGACATCGTTCTCCATTCTGCGCAAAAACGGCAACTCATCCTGATTGAGTTGACGGTCCCGTTTGAGTCGCGTATGGAGGAGAATCACTTGTACAAGCTCGAAAAGTACAGTGATTTAGCAGCCGGTTTGAGGAGAAACGAGGCTTACACAGTGCGGGTATTTGCCGTCGAAGTGGGAGCGAGAGGCCTCGTCTCCACTTCGCTCTACAATGTGGTGAAAGAATTAGGATTGCGCGGTAATGAACGGAAACGAACACTCAAAAAACTGGGAGAGGTGGCCGAAAGGGCCTCTAGCTGGCTGTGGACGCAGCGCAACAACGTAGGGGACGGGCCTAGGTGAGCTGGTCCGGGTGTCTAGCGGAAAGGAGTTTCTTATCCCTTTGAAAGTCCATCGTGTACGAATTGTCTGCCAGTGTTCCTCTGCCAACTGCTAATAAAAGTCCAACATGTGTCCGGTAAACCAAAGTAAGCTTGTCGCCCGGTCGTCCAGGCATGCGGACTGTTCTAATTACGCTGTCGCGGCGGCTTCTTATCTCACAGTACCTCCTTCGAAACCACTAAGTCGTCTTGTCTCTGGCCGAAATAATAACACCATCCGGTAATTCTGTGCAGCGGGGAAGCAGCCCTGAGCTTCATGAACTCAGGTGGGCCCACCTCCGAATACGTTTAGGAATCGTGGGCCGAAACGTGTGTCGAAAGAGGATAATTTCTACTGATGACTGTAGATCCCCGCTGTACTTGCTCCCTGTGAGTTTATTCCTAGCAGTTTAACTTGATTTCTGGGACTTGCGCCCAGGTGATTCTCATCCAAATGGTGGCACTTTGTGTCATCGGGTTTTCATCGCTCATGGTGCGGTCATGGTGGGGTTGAACGCCGGTCAGTACTGACTGGCACTTTTTGCTTATTGTAGCTATGTATGCACTGTTGACAAAATGCTTTTACAAAATATAAACCCAACAACGACTCACGTTTCAATTATGATAGCATCCTTACCTGAAGGGCCCACATTGTGGGGATGGCTGTACGGTGACGATGGCAAACAGGGGAGGTAACATACACAAGAACAGCATAACCAGCAGCAGAGTGAAGTAAAAGTTATTGGACCTGGAATATGGAACAGGTATGTTCAGTGTGAAATTCTGTCTGTCCGTCTGTCTATCTATCTATCTATCTATCTATCTATCTATCTATCTATCTATCTATCTATCTATCTATCTATCTATCTATCTATCTATCTATCTATCTATCTATCTATCTATCTATCTATCTATCTATCTATCTATCTATCTATCTATCTATCTATCTATCTATCTATCTATCTATCTATCTATCTATCTATCTATCTATCTATCTATCTATCTATCTATCTATCTATCTATCTATCTATCTATCTATCTATCTATCTATCTATCTATCTATCTATCTATCTATCTATCTATCTATCTATCTATCTATCTATCTATCTATCTATCTATCTATCTATCTATCTATCTATCTATCTATCTATCTATCTATCTATCTATCTATCTATCTACCTACCTACCTACCTACCTACCTACCCACCCACCCACCCACCCACCCACCACCCACCCACCCCCACCCACCCACCCACCCACCCACCCACCCACCCACCCACCTACCTACCTACCTACCTACCTACCTACCTACCTACCTACCTACCTACCCACCCACCCACCCACCCACCCACCCACCCACCCACCCATCCACCCAACCCATCCATCCATCCATCCATCCATCCATCCATCCATCCATCCATCCATCCATCCATCCATCCATCCATCCATCCATCCATCTATCTATCTATCTATCTATCTATCTATCTATCTATCTATCTATCTATCTATCTATCTATCTATCTATCTATCTATCTATCTATCTATCTATCTATCTATCTGTCTATCTATCTATCTATCTATCTATCTATCTATCTATCTATCTATCTATCTATCTATCTATCTATCTATCTATCTATCTATCTATCTATCTATCTATCTATCTATCTATCTATCTATCTATCTATCCACTTCATCATTAAATCTTTTAGATGGTCATCAGCGAACTTACACTAAAACAACATGCTAAAATAGACTCATGGGTGTGTCCTGAGAAGTTAAGGGAGTCAGCGTGATGTTAACCACACAACCAATCAAGTGCAATTTAGTCACTACAATGATATCCAGTATCATATGCCTGTTGTGTCACTTAAATATTTATGTACGTTGTGGGAAGTCAAAACATCGCTTCTAGTCATAGACAGAGGGAAGTCAATACTTTGGTACGAGTCATAAACTGAGGGAAGTCAAAGCCTCGGTACTAGTCATAAACTGAGGAAAGTCAAAGCCTCGGTTCTAGTCATAAACTGAGGGAAGTCAAAGCCTCGGTACTAGTCATAGATTAAGGGAAGTCCCAGCCTCAGTACTAGTCACAGATTAAGGGAAGTCACAGTCTCCGTCATTCATGGAGGGAAGTGAAAAACTCGGTATTAGTCATACATTGATGGAAGTCAAAACATCAGTATTAGTCATAGACTGAGGGAAGACAAAGCTTCGATACTAGCCTTAAATTAGAGGAAGTCAAAATCTCGGTATTAGTCATATATTGAGGGAAGTCAAAGCCTTGGTATTAGTCAAACATTGAGGGAAGTTAAAGCCTTGATATTAGTTATAGATTTAGAAAAGTCAAAGCCTCGGTACTAGTCACAGACAGAGGGAAGTCAATAGCTAGAGAAGGTTTATCAATTTGGGGAGAGGTAGTCAAGGCTTGATGACGGTAGTAAAAACTGGTAGAAGTAAAGGTTTGAGAAAATCAAAGGCTCTAGAAGGTGTGTAGAATGTGTGGATATATGCTGGGGTAGATATATACAGTGCGGAAAGATACTCGTACATGCTGTAGAAGACATATGGGATGTGGGGAGTTATACTCTGGGAAAGGCATATTGGATTAGAAAGTCCATTTCTAGAGCTAGGGTGATACATAATATAGAGGAAGTAGCAAGTTAGTGAAGGCAAATCAGACAGCAGTGACAATATAGAATATTGCAGAATATGACATTATAACACAGAAATTCCGTTTTTGCCTGCTTAGAAACATATGTATGTGTGTTTGCGTGCGTGTGTGTTTTGAGCGCACATGTGTGCATGGCAAGAAATTAAGTCCGTGGTTTCTTCTTCTTCTTCGCATTCACCGGCTGAACTCTGGCGGGAAATTCTCGTTGTTCGTCCACTTCTTCCGGAATTTGAGTTTGCGTGCACATCCGATTTGCAGATCTGGCTTATTTGTTCGCAGATTGTTGGTTTCATTCATCTAGGGCAAAGGCATTCCGATTTTGAAGGAAACCCCTAATTAGTCGACTTTTACGATTCATACTTGTCAGGTAGGTAGTGGTTCTATTCTTGCCTCCCTCCTCCAGCTCAAGGAGGCCCTGGAATCCACACGAAGAGTCCACGGTTTAAAATGACGAGACACACTAAAGACTTAAGATAGGAGTTTTGTAGGCCAGTTACCTGGAGGCACGGAAGATCCTCTTTTCTGGGACCGTGTAGACCAACAGGGTCCAGCATCGGATGTACATGAGGGCCAGCAGCTTGAGCAGGTTCAACAAAGGCAGCCCGGGGTTAAAGAACGCGCCTAGCCTAGGATGAACGATGACACTCTTGATGGGCATAGATATAAAGAAACTTACTATCCTAATTATCTCCTTGTACCCGAGGTAGGGCTTTATAATTTTAAACACCGTGTTGGTTCCTGTGTCCTATTTTAAGTTGAAAATAATAGACTTACCGTTCCTTAACATGTATGTCGTAAAAGGCGGCTAACTGAGCATTTGATAAAGTCGAACATGTTGGCCCGAAAGGCACCGTTAACACATCCTAGCTGTAAACCACAAGAAAACGGGCTAACAACTCTTTTAGTAGAGATTACAAAAGAAGAAATTACAGTAATTTAGCTTGTACTAGGAAAAGCCTAAGTTGAATTAGTTGCTCCGTAGGCTTATCTGGATTCCTAATGTCACTTTTCTTACACTGGTCAATAAAGTATTAAAATAATTCACTGATCACTAAAACAACAGGCGGGGTAAAAGGTGTTGAAGTAACACATTGACCACTATGATCTCTCTCTCTCTCTCTCTCTCTCACTCTCTCTCTCTCTCTCTCTTTTCTCTCTCTCTCTCTCTCTCTCTCTCTCTCTCTCTTTTCTGCCTGTCTAGCCCCCAGTGGAGCATAGGTCATCAACCTACTCACGCCAAGTAGTTCTATCCTTTGCTATTGCATGCAGCTCTCCCCATATCCTCCCCATATTTCTAACTTCACTCTCCAGCTCCCTTCTCTATGTGTTTTGTGGCCTTCCTTCATTCCTATGGCCCTGTGGGTTCCAGTGTAAAGACATTCTAGTTATATCATTATCCGATTTTCTCAGTATGTGTCCTATCCAAAGCCAGCGTATTTTCTTCACCTCTTGGTCCACTGGAGCTTGCTTAGTTCTCTCCCAAAGCTCTACATTAGTGATTCTATTATACCCTTTAATTCCGTCTATTCTGCGCAGGCACCAGTTAATAAATGTATGTAGTTTATTAGTAAATGCCTTAGTTATTCTCCATGTTTCAGCACCATACGACATTACTGATTTGACATTAGAATTAAAAATTAAAAATTTAGTATTTTGTTTAATTTCTTTTAACCTCAACAAAATTGCCTAGTGCTATGAAAGCTCTCCTTGCCTTTTGTATTCTTATTAAAGTGTTAACAAGCAGCAACCAGAGCAGCCGGCGAGACAAAGGATTAGTTCGAGGTGCGAAAGGGAGTGAGGCAGGGGTGCATTCTCTCACTATACCTACTCAATATATATATGCAGAAAACATAATGAGAAATGTCAACAATAACTAGACTTGTGACAGTTATGAACCACTCATAATTGCCGGCAACCCTGTTCTGAAACTTTGCTATGTGCTATGCAGATGACACAGTTCTCCTTTCGAACAATGTAAAGGGAATAGCAAATGTGATCATGTCTGTTCAAAAAACACAGTGAAGATCAAAACCTATTCTTGAATTTAAAGAAAATGAAAATAATGTCCACAGACAAAACTGGCAGTCACCCACAAATAACAATAAATGATGAAGAAATTAAAAATGTCACACACTTAGTATATCTATGCTCTATAATAAATAGTAATGGAGACTGACTGAAATCAAACGGATGATAGTCATAGCAATGTAAAGATTAAACAGCATTAAAAGTCTATGGTTGATCACCAACAAGGAGATCAAAGTTAGAATTTTGAGAGCATCCGTCTTCCACGTACCAACATACGGATGTGAGTGGTGGACTCTCTGTCAGTCCTTAAGAAATAAAATAAGGACTTTTTGAGCTGAAATGCTATAGAAAGAATACCATGGACAAAGAAGAGAAGAAATACTGACATTTTAAAAGATCTGAACATCAAGGAAGGCAAATAAACAGCATCTTGTCTCGGATGTGTAAATATTTAAAGCTGAAATATTTTGGTCATATCTAGCGACATGCATTGGGAAAAAAAATTGCAGAAGGCATGGTACCAGGAAGGAAGGGCAGGAAACGACCAACACAAAGATGGGCACAGGATATAAGCGATTCCTTGAATATGAAGGTACATGAGGCAGGAAAGCCGGCGATAGCCCGAGTTTCTTTCAGGCAGACCGTGATGAGAGTGGCGTTTTGCAAAGGACCTGCTAAATGAATAAGATGATTCGCCATGCTAATTTAATATTTTTACCCTTCCTGTTGTTACTGTGTTCAATGCGTTACTTTATCATCTTTAAGCCACTGACAATGGTCAGTGCATTACTTTAACGCCTTTTACTTCCCCTTTTTTTTTATAGTGATCAGCAAGTAACTTCTCCTTCTTCTTCTGGTCCCTTTTCTACGTCTTAAGGAGTATAGGGCATGTAGGGCTAGACCTATATTTTTATAGACCAATCGGCACAAGATGGGTGATGTGGTCAATATCCCGCCGGCCGCCTTTACTTCCCGGGACTGCACCCGGTACCCACTCAAGGCTGGGTCGACCAGAGATTTCAGGTCATTTTTGAAAAAACTCCAGCTCCGCCAGGGAGTAAACCCACGACAGAAGGTAACCCCCATAGACTAAAACGAACGTTGATGAGAGAAGTCAGAGGTGAAGAGTTGCTGAGCTGGATTCCAGACAGGATATCGAAAGGACTGCATAGGATGACACGGGATGGACGCATGAACTGTGAGTCTTCTTTCTTATGTAATGACACACTGATGATGATGATGGGGGTGATGATGATGATGATGATGATGATGATACACGGTCAGTTTGTTTCGTTAGCTCTTTACATTACATGAAATAATTTGATTTCTGCATATCCAGACATAAATTAATATTGATAGCAATTTAGTTATACAGGACAGCCCCCCCCCCCCCCCCCCGGCTGATTGCTCTCTGTTTGGTTGCTTAGCTGGTTGCTCTCTGTTTGGTTGCTTGGCTGGTAGCTGGCTGTTTGGTTGCTTGGCTGTTTGCTGGCTATTTAATTGCTTGACTGGTTGCTGGCTGTTTAGTTGCTTGGCTGGTTGGTGTCTGTTTGGTTGCTTGGCTGTTTGGTTGCTTGGCTGGTAGCTAGCTGTTTGGTTGCTTGGTTGGCTGGCTGGCTGTTTGATTGCTTGGTTGGTAGCTGGCTGTTTGGTTGCTTTCCTGGTAGCTGGCTGTTTGGTTGCTTTACTGTTTGGTTGGCTGTTTGATTGCTTGGCTGGTAGCTGGCTGTTTGATTGCTTGGCTGGTTGATGTCTGTTTGGTTGCTTAGCTGTTTGGCTGGCCGTTTGGTTGCTTGGCTGTTTGGTTGCTTGGCTGGTTGCTGTCTGTTTGGTTGCTTAGCTGTTTGGCTGGCTG
Source organism: Candidula unifasciata (assembly GCA_905116865.2). NCBI lineage: Eukaryota > Metazoa > Mollusca > Gastropoda > Stylommatophora > Geomitridae > Candidula > Candidula unifasciata. The sequence goes on from CAJHNH020000668.1 coordinate 866,483, forward strand.
TTTGGTTGCTTGGCTGTTTAGTTGCTTGGCTAGTTGCTGTCTGTTTGGTTGCTTGGCTGTTTGGCTGGCTGTTTGATTGCTTGGCTGGTAGCTGGCTGTTTGGTTGCTTGGTTTTTTGGCTGGTTGTTCGGTTGCTTGGCTGTTTGACTGGCTGTCTGGTTGCTTAGCTGGTAGCTGGCTGTTTGGTTGCTTGGCTGGTAGCTGGCTGTTTGATTGCTTGGCTGGTCGCTGGCTGTTTAGTTGCTTGACTGGTTGCTGGCTGTTTGGTTGCTTGGCTGTTTGACTGGCTATTTGATTGCTTGGCTGGTAGCTGGCTGTTTGATTGCTTGGCTGGTCGCTGGCTGTTTAGTTGCTTGGCTGGTTGCTGTCTGTCTGGTTGCTTGGCTGTTTGGTTGCTTGGCTGGTAGCTGGCTGTTTGGTTGCTTGGTTGGTTGGCTGGCTGTTCGGTTGCTTGGCTGTTTGGTTGCTTGGTTGGTTAGCTGGCTGTTTGGTTGCTTGGCTGTTTGACTGGCTGTTTGATTGCTTGGCTGGTAGCTGGCTGTTTGATTGCTTGGCTGGTAGCTGGCTGTTTAGTTGCTTGGCTGTTTGACTGGCTGTTTTGTTGCATGGCTGGTAGCTGGCTGTCTGATTGTTTGGCTGGTAGCTGGCTGTTTAGTTGCTTGGCTGGTTGCTGTCTGTTTGGTTGCTTGGCTGTTTGGTTGCTTTCCTGGTAGCTTGCTGTTTGGTTGCTTGGCTGGTAGCAAAAAAAATCTGGACCTGCAGCCCTTGGTGACTGCCCTAGATCTTCAAGCTAGATTCCTTTCTCCTCTGCGTGGATAAAAGCGGCTGTCCAGACATTTCTTGGATTTCTTTACCTTTTTTTTTTTAAATCACCCTATTTAATGTTTATCAGTTATCTTAGGCCTTTGATTCTGAATTACATTTCACTACACACAGTATTCAGTGAAAAATTTCGACAGTACAAAATCCAATAATTACCAAACTACTCCTTGGTTGTTGATGAGCGCGAGTAAGTTTTCGGCTGTCTTGAATTCTGGGTACTCAGGCTAAAAATAAATAGAAATTTTAAATTAAAAAAAAAATTTTTTTTTTTTTAAAACGACATAGGTCGGATTCTGAAGCTCCCCCCCCCCTCCTCCTCCTCCTTATAATCATTATCATCATTACCATGATCATTATATTTTCTTCTCTACATCTTTTGTCTCATCTCCCCCTCCATCTACTCTTCCATTTTTGAATCTTGCCTTTTGACCCACTGAGCAATGATCCTTACCCAACTCCAAACTAGCTCCTGCAACTACACCCCTTATCTCCCCAAATTATCCACCTGTCTTGAATTTCATTCTTCGTGCATTGTAAATGTGCCTCTTTCTCTTTTACAGCGAAGACTATGTCTATAGAAAGTACTTTTTAGTTATACTATCATACTTTCACAACTTATATTCTATTCAGCACCGTCGTCTCTCCCCACCCCATCCTTTCCTCTTTCATCTTGATTAGAATGTGTTAAGTTATATTCTCTTATTCATCTTCGCACTCACCGGCTGCAATCTACGGCGGAGAGTTCTGACCGTTCATCCATCTCTGGCTATAGACTTCTTCCGGGACCTGAGTGTTGCGTGCATATCCGTTTTCAGATCTGACTTATTTGTATACAGACTATTGGTTCCTTGCCTCTCAGGCAGATGCGCTCTAACTTCGAAGGAAGTTATATTTCGAAGTTCAGCATTAGTGATTTAAAAACATGAAGTAACTAGATAGAAAGATTGTCAGACAATATGCGTGTGTGGGATAGTAAGTCGATAGGTGTATGTGTAGACAAAAATAGGTCACAAAAAGGCTAGGTCCACAAAGACTTAAAAAGGGCTTCCGGTTCTAGTTTATGTCCTTCTTCTTGTTCTTCTTTTTCTTGTTCTTTTTTTTCTGCTGCTGCTGGTGGTAAGGAAGAAGTGGCAAGGAACAATAATATACTCACAAATAAGTCAGTAAAACGGGTGTACACGCAAAACTCAGACCCTGGCACAAAGCCAAAGTCCAAATGGACGAACAACCAGGACTTTACAGCCGGTGAACAAAGAAGCAGAACAGAAACAAATACTAGAAAACTCAGTTCAATTGTATAACAGTTATATCAAATCACCTGTCGGTTACAAAGTAGCCAGCATTCCAATGTAGATGGGTGTTTACTAACTCAGCTCAAAAACTAAATCTGCACCGTTTCTTAACCTCGCGAGAACCGTATCTCGTGTGGTAAACTTATCACCGACATCACCAAACGTTGACTTCCCACATGAAATATTGACGAACTCTTCACCCAAGTAACGGGTGATAATTAGGTAATTCAGAAAATACAAACAGGCAGGCAAGAGTAAGCAATACGCTGGTTGTGCTAGCAGGCAGCGGTACTCACAAAATGTTTCTCAATATCCCAACAACACAACACGTTGCAGTACTTGACGAAGTAGGTTCTCAGCACTTCCTGCACCAGAATCTGTCCCACTATGGACACCGTGTCCAGTATGGTCAGTTTGAAGACCTCCTGTAGGTAGGCCGACGTGGACAGTTAGATAAGGACATTTCTGTTCTTGTATAATATGATAATATAAATGAAAGTGATGATTAAATGACTGAGAGCTTTATGCATGCTAATAACATTTGATTATATATATATATTAGGGCTGTAACGAATATTCGCTTCGGGGCCGAATCATCACCAGGTGCCTTGTCGACTGGCGTGAGCGATCATGCCTCTCCATAATCTGCGATCCCCTGCAGCATGTATCACTTCGTGTGCCGACACACCTCCATGCCATCCAACAAGACTGTCAAGCATCTTCTCTCGTTGTCTTCCTCTATCTCTCCTTCCACATATCTTTCCAGTGGTCACAACATGTTCCGAATAGTGGACCTAAAAACTATTCGGTATTCGGTCGAATACTTGCGGTAGGGCCGAATACGAGTAGTGGTTACGTTACACCCGTTTCTGCATTCACTGCGATACTTGCTGTTGCTTAAGTCGCATTCATGCATTAACTAAGCTGTCTGTGACAATTTACAAGTTTAGTTTCTTGTGATAAAACTAAGAAAATTTTCATTCCTATGTATTAGTTACCACAGACTGACTGACTAAAGGATGCAAAACATAAAATGTTTTTAAATGTTAACTGTTCTGTACTAAATTTTGTGAAGTAAAATTTCAGCGTACATTTGAGATTATAAATGTTTTTTTTTTTTTTTTTTTTTTTTTTTTTAGATCTATTTTGTACACTATACACTATTCGAAAGTGGACGAATGGGCCTCATTTTGAATAGTGGGAAGACAGAAGTAATGGTGTTATCATAGAAAAGAATTATTCCTGAATGTGTTATAAAAGTCAATGGTGTTATTTTGGGACAAGTACAGAAATTTAAGTATCTGGGCACATGGATAACATCAGATGGAAGAGGCATTACTTAAATAAGAAACAGAATAGGACAGGCAAAAACTGCATTTTATAAAATAAAGAACATCTTATGCAATATATCTTTGTCATTGAAGGTCAGAAAAAGAATTCTTGCTTGCTACATACATCCAGTTTTAACATGGCTGTGAGTCCTGGACAATCGGTAAGCAGGCCAAACAATTTCTTGAGGCCTCAGAGATGTGGTTTTACAGAACAATGCTTAAAAAACCTTGGACAGCAAAAAAAAAAAAAAAAGGTTTTGAAAGAGGTAGGAGCCCGAAGACAACTAATCACAGACATCAGAATGAGACAGTCATCATTATTCGGTTATGTTATAAGAAGAGCAAAAATGGAACATACTAAAACTGACAGATAGAGAGAGGAAGGGGGAGCATTAGAGGCACACAAAAAGAGGAATAGATAGAATCAGAGTAGAGTAGAGAAATAGAGTGAGGCACTGACAGGGAGGGGAGCAGCTGTGGTCTGGCGGCTAGAAACTCGGCTGTGGATCGGAAGGTCGTGGGTACGGTTTCTGATGAGGGCTGGATTTAAAAAAAAAATAACCTTGGCTCCTTGGTATACCCAGCTTTGAGTGGGTACCAGGTACAGTCCTGGGAAGTAAGGGCGACCGGCGTGATGCTGACCACATCACCCTCCAAATGCCGTTTGGTCTAAAAATATAGCTCTAGCCCTAGTTAACCAAAACGCCTGAAAATCGTGGGGAAAAGGGTCCTTTAATTTTTTAACTCACACACACAGAGAGAGAGGGAGGGGAGGGCAGAGAAAGGGAATGAGATAGAGAGAACCGAGAGGGATGAGATAGAGAGAACCGAGAGATTGTGAGAGAGACACATAGAGACCCCACCTGGCCAATCATAGTCTCCCAACAGAACTCTTTCACAGAAGCAGGGGTGATCGTGATGTTCACACAGTCAGTTGTAACCGTCACGTTTCCCGGGACACTTGTCGTGTCTGTGACAGTATCACCAACTGTCACTGTCTTGTTGCCACTGTTGCCAGAAAAGTGTCGCAGATATGCGGATGTCATGACAGGTGGGCTGGTGGTCACTGATGAACAGTTGTTGTGGTATGTCTCGTTCTTTACCATGGTTGCCAGGTACTCCATCTACGAGAACCGAAGCCATACGAATGAATGACTGAACGAATGAACGAATGAATGAATGAATGAATGAATGAATGAATGAATGAATCAGTCAATGAATTTACATTGGTGCACTCTTGGAATTCCCGCACGTGCTCTGTGTCCTTCTTCGGTAACTTATGAAAAAAACCACCTGCTCCACCCCCCCCCCCCCCCCTTTCCCATATACTTATGGTACAATTGGCAACCTGATAACAAATTCAACTGTCTTTTCCTACTCAGGGGGCTGCGTGTGAGATCGTACGCCCATGTGTATTGTTGCGCAGGTAAAAAATCCCTTGGCAGTTGGATATCAAAAAGAGTAGCCTAACGGCGCTGCCCAGGCAAAATTTGGATACTCGTCGGTGCTACAGAGCCTGTGCACTGACTGTGCTGAGCTTCTTGAGTAAGAAGAAGAACGGAGCACTTATGGGTTACTACCCGTGTGCCAAGATGTTGATCCGTTGTTCAAACCTTCCTCCTTATCACCTAAATATAACCCAGATTTCACTGTCCCCATGTAGCTGTTATGGGAGCCCTGATTATAACTTAACGGGGTTTCTGGGTTCTGCCTTGTTAGTATGCTGTCCAGATTAGGAGTTTTTATTATCTCATGATGGTATGGTAAACCTTTAGGTAACATTACGGAGGAGACAAACTGATCGATCGATCCTTTCTCTGCGCGCTGATTGTTTAATGTTGAATTAAGAATCGATATCATGGTACTCGAGACGTTACCGTAAGCATTCCGTTCCCATCTTCAGCAGCAAGAAGAGTTCCAGTTTTGATGGCACCAGTTATTGTCTGATTGTACATCCGCCTCGCCTTCCGTTGAGTGGTGAACGTCGACCAGATCCCCTGCAACTCCCCGCAGCGCCATTCTCCTCTCACCGTAATGATCTATTTGTGCTGCCGCACTGTTCACTCGCTCCCAGTGGGATCTAGCTAGTCATACACCAGTTCACCACCAAGTGGTGCAGAACCGGCCAGTCTATCTGTCTGCTCGTTTCTTAACACACCATCGAGACCTGGAGAAAATATCTAAACGACGCTAACTACCTGGAACTTCTACGCGCTGAAAACCGCCCAGACACCTTGTCTTCTGTCTGCCGCACTGTCAGCTCGATCCCAGAGAGATTTCGTCACTTCCCCTTCATCATAAAATCAGGAACCAAAGGCGTCATTAGTACCCTACCATTGAACGACTTTGTACATACATCAGTATGTCAGAATAGAGCTCTATCATATGCCAGATGTCCCGCCTCTGTTACTGTCGTGTGTAATTTATCTGTTATATTTTAAATCCATATACGTTCGGGATCTTCCTATTCTTTGCTTCCTTGAACCATTTCTCCCCACATTGATTGCTTTGTTTGTACACAAAAATATTTAAACTTATCCCACTTTTATTTATCTTAATAACTGATCTTTTTTCAGTATTGGTTTCTATTGTATAGATGTTGCTGACATGGGAAATGTTGGGCCGAATGGTGAATATATCACAGTCTAGCTATAACACACTTTTTAACCAAGATCCCTTTTAAAGGTGAACTGTATCGATTTGCTTGTCCTTTTCTCTGCCAAATGAAAGTTTCTTTCTCGTCTGAGGCATTTCTATTGTAAAAGCCCATACAGTGGTACCTGGATATGCGTTCGCTTTGGTATACGTTCAATTTGGTATACATCCTGTTTAGACGCGAAAACTTTTGCTTAGTGTACAACCTTTGTTTAGAATATGACTCGCGTGCTAGAACTTGTAACAGTCAAAATTAGTCTCGACACCTCACGCTATCTTTGTACACCTCTCAGGAGATAAAGTCACGTATATTTATCATATTTGCAGAGAATTATTAACTTAATGAAGACCAAACAATCCGTAATAGCATTGCCTGAAATAACCTGACAATGTCACATTTGAGACTGACTGCCTCCTTAAGTCGGAGTGCATCTGCGTGAGAGGCGAGGAACCAACAGTCTGCAAACAAATAAAATATATATATATATATACATATATAAGTGAAAGTAAAAAAAATAATATTTAACTGTTTTGGTGCAAGGTCAGTCTGGACTCATATTTTTTATAGACTAATTGGCACCCATGTGGTTAATATCACACAGGTCGCTTTTACTTCCCAGAATATTTCCTGGTACCCATTTATGGCTGTGTCGGCCTGAGACCTTAAAATCATAACCATCATCCTGTTTTGCAGTTACATGTCACGTAAGGCTCGCAATCTAGTCCTCCATTCTGATCTACCCTGTACAATCCTTTTGATTTTATAGATGGAATCCAGTCCAGCATATCTGGCGTCTGTTAAGCAAGGTTGATGTTTGGGTTTCTCCCCGGTGTTGCGTTTTCTCAATTAATGTATTTCGATTTCAGTACCTGTTCATAAGCCTTGAATATGGCCTAGCATCTGAACGAGGTTTCCGGGACCTTTTCACGGGTGATTCTCATCCGCATTGTGGCACTTTGTATCACCGGGTGTTTGTCGCTTGTGTGAAGTCTTGGTAGGGTAAAACTTACCTACCTTCCTACCTGCCTACCTTCCTACCTGCCTTCAGTACCTGTTTAATGATTCTCTGCAGGCTTCTTCTCATGATGTGCCCATTTGTTTCTTCCTTTCCTTGTTGACACCAGCGATTGTCCAGAAATTTCTCCTAATTCTTGCCGTTTCTTGGTGCTAATGTAGTTTATACGGACAATTATAATAGAATCAAACGTTAGGAACATGATGTTCCGGGGGGGGGGGGTGTTTACGTGGGGGTTATTGGGATTCGTTTTACCAGATCGTTCTGTTTATAGTAAAGCGCTATGAATAGTGTGTAGAGGTTGACCAGGTTCAATAGGAATATCCTGTGAAAAGAAGAAAAAACAACAATAGATTCCTTTATTCCAAAGAAAAGTAATGTCAAACAAGTAATAAAGAACTACAGAAAGCTAATGGAGCTGCAGATTATCATGTAATGATTCTCTCTCTCTCTCTCTCTCTCTCTCTCTCTCTCTCTCTCTCTCTCTCTCTCTCTCTCTCTCTCTCTCTCTCTCTCTCTCTCTCTCAGTACAAATGAAAAATAGTATAAAGGAGCGGAGTGCAAGGGCATAATGTTAGAAGGGTCTGCGTGTCCAATTCTTAACCCTTTGAAAATAAAGTTTGTTCGTTCGTTCGCTCGTTCTTTCTCTCTCTCTCTCTCTCTCTCTCTCTCTCTCTCTCTCTCTCTATATATATATATATATATATATATATATATATATATATATATATATATATATATATATCTTCTGTCTCTCAGCGTGTGTGTGTGTGTGTGTGTGTGTGTGTGTGTGTGTGTGTAAATCTACGAGTGTGTTTATCGTTGTCTGTGTGTTTGCTGTGTCCGTGTGAGTGTTGAAGCCGTGAGTGTCTGTGTTTATCTGTCTATATTGTGCCTGTGTGTGTGGTCACTGTGTGCGTCCCCGTGTGTGTCTTTGTGTATGTGTGTGTTTGTGTCTGTATGTCTTTCTCACTTATATGCGGATGTTGATAAGTATATTTGAAGGTATGCATTGGCTATTCATGCTTTCGTAGTTGTACTTACTATTTTTATATATGAACATTATATATATATATATACACACACACACACATATGTAAAATGAAATTAGTATGTAAAAGATTATTGTTTGAAAGGTCCATATATAAGACAGACCTTTTAGTGCCCAATTTGTGACTTTCGGGAATACATTTTATTCGCTCCCCTCTCTGGCTCTGTCTCTCCCTCCCTCCCTCTCTCTTTCTCTCTCTGCCTCTCTCTCTCTCTTTCTCTCTCTCTCTCTCTCTCTCTCTCTCTCTCCTCTCTCTCTCTCTCTCTCTCTCTCTCTCTCTCTCTCTCTCTCTCTCTCTTCCCAAAAGACTTTTCAGTGTCACTGCTGTTTAGGCTAATTTTGGTTCTTACTTTTCAGATCATAAAGATTCCCCATATGGTTCCGAAGCCCACTATGGGGGAAAAAAAGAGGGGGAGGGGGTGGGACAAGATCAGATCCACTGCCTTCATAACAAGCATGTCGTAAGAGTCGCTAATTAAGGGTTCTCTTCGAAGTCGAGAGCGTCCGCCTGAGAGGCAAGGAACCAACAGTATGCATACAAATAGGCCAGCGCTGAAAAATGGATGTATGTGCAAGCGGCACTCAAGATCTGAAAACAGGGCTATGGTTCAAAAGTAGACAAAGAAACACAACTTTCCGCCAGAGTTTACAACCAGTGAATGCGAAGAATATCATATAAAACTCCTGTCTTACTTCTTCATTTGCTCTTTAGCCCCCTGTGGAGCATAAGCCCTTAACCAACTCATACCAAATCGTTCTATTATTTTTCTGTCGAATGCAGCCTCCCCCTTTTCCCTCATTCATCCAACCCCATGTCCTCATGATCTCTTTTCTTTTGACTCTGTAGTTTCCTTCTCCATGTGATTTTTTTAGTCTACCTTTCTTCCTTTGACCCTGTGGGTTCCAATGCAAAGACATTACGAGCTCTAACACTCTGAGTTCTAATTTTGGTGACTTTTCTAAGAGGTAGATAGTGATACACGTTGGAGGTTAACACTGCGAGATGGACGAACAGCATCAGTCTCAGAGAGTGTACAACCAGTACGGGAGACACAGATTGTTGAAGACCCTTTGCTACCAACCTCCATCCTGGAGACAGCACCTGATTAATTGATTGACTGATTGATTGATTGATTGAGAAGATAAACACATGTGGTTTACATTATAATTTTACATAGCCGGTGATTCTTACCTTCCGAGCATCAGACGAAGACTAAACACATGTGGTATACATTAGAATTTGGCATAACCGGTTATTCTTACTTTCCGAACACCAGACAAAGATTTTAAACACATGTGGTTTACATTAGAATTGTACATAACCCGTGACTCTTACCTTCCGAGCATCAGACGAAGACTCATCCGTGGGTGATACTTCTCTAATGGGCTCAGAATCTCAAGTACCGAAGGGAAGATGGTAGTGATCAACGTCACAACCACAGTCAGCTGGGAGGCAAAGGTTCAAAAACGTGAATGCATGAGCTGAATTCGAATACAATAATTACTGAGAGTTTGGGAAGGGGGGGGGAGGGCAGAGGAAGCGCATGGGAGGTGGGGGGGGGCAGAGAAAGCGCATGGAAGGTGGGGGCGGGGGGCAGAGGAAGCGCATGGGAGGTGGGGGGGGGGGAGACAGAGGAAGCGCATGGGAGAGGTGGGGGGGGGCAAAGGAAGCGCATGGGAGGTGGGGGGGGGGGGCAGAGGAAGCGCATGGAAGGTGGGGGGCAGAGGAAGCGCATAGGAGGTGGGGGGGGGAGACAGAGGAAGCGTATGAGAGGTGGGGGGCACAGGAAGCGCATGGGAGGTGGGGGCAGAGGAAGCGCATGGGAGGTGGGGGCAGAGGAAGCGCATGGGAGGTGGGGGGCAGAGGAAGCGCATAGGAGGTAGGGGGCAGAGGAAGCGCATGGGAGGTGGGGGAGGAGGGGCAGGCAGAGAAAGCGCATGGGAAGGGACGGGGGTAGAGAAAGCGCATGGGAGGTGGGGGGGGGGGCAGGAAGAAGAAGCGCATTGGAGGTGGGGGGGGGGGGCCCAGACGAAGCGCATGAGAGGTGGGGGGCAGAGAAAGCGCATGGGAGGTGGGGGGGGGGGGCAGGCAGAGAAAGTGCATGAAAGGTGGGGGAAGGGGGCAGGCAGAAGAAGCGCATGGGAGCTGGGGGGGGGGGGGCAGGCAGAGGAAGCGCATGGGAGGTGGGGGGTGGGGCAGGCAGAGGAAGCGCATGGGAGGTGGGGGGCAGAGGAAGCGCATGGGAGGTGGGGGGCAGACAGAGGAAGCGAATGAGAGGTGGGGGGGGGCAGACAGGGGAAGCGCATGGGAGGTGGGGGGCAGAGGAAGCGCAGGGGAGGTGGGGGGCAGAGAAACCGCATGGGAGGTGGGGGTCAGAGGAAGCACATGGGCGGTGGGGGGGGGGCAGGCAGAAGAAGCGCGTGGGGGGCAGGCAGATAAATCGCATGGGAGGTGGGGGGAGAGGCAGATAAATCGCATGGGAGGTGGGGGGGGGAGGGCAAAGGAAGCGCATGGGAGGTGGGGGGCAGAGGAAGCGCATGATAGGTGGGGGGGCAGGCAGAGGAAGCGCATGGAAGGTGGGGGACAGGCAGAGGTAGCGCATGGGAGGTGGGGGGCAGAGAAAGCGCATGGGAGGTGGGGGCAGAGGATGCGCGTGGGAGGTGGGGGCAGAGGGAGTGCATGGGAGGTGGGGGCAGAAGAAGCGCATAGGAGGTAGGGGGCAGGCAGAGGAAGCACATAGGAGGTGGGGGGGAGGCAGATAAATCGCATGGGAGGTGGGAGGGGGGGAGGGCAGAGGAAGCGCATGGGAGGTGGGGGCAGAGGAAGCGCATGGGAGGTGGGGGGCAGAGGAAGCGCATGGGAGGTGGGGGGGCAGAGGAAGCGCATGGGAGGTGGGGGGGGGGGCAGAGGAAGCGCATGGGAGGTGGGGGGCAGAGGAAGCGCATGGGAGTGGGAGGGGGCAGGCAGAGAAGCGCATGGGAGGTGGGGGCAGGCAGAGGAAGCGCATGGGAGGTGGGGGGGGGGAGGCAGAGAAAGCGCATGGAAGGTGGGGGACAGGCAGAGGTAGCGCATGGGAGGTGGGGGGCAGAGGAAGCGCATGGGAGGTGGGATCAGAGGAAGCGCATGGGAGGTGGGGGGCAGAGGAAGCGCATGGGAGGTGGGGGCAGAGGAAGCGCATGGGAGGTGGGGGCAGAGAAAGCGCATGCGAGGGGGGGGGGAGAGGAAGCGCATGCAGGGGGGGGGGCAGAGGAAACGCATGCAGGGGGGGGGAGGGGGCAGGCAGAGGAAACGCAAGGGAGGGGGGCAGAGGAAGCGCATGAGGGGGGGGGGGGGGGGGGCAGAGGAAGCGCATGTAGTGGGGGGCAGAGAGGAAGCGCATGTGGGAGGGGCAGGGGAAGCACATGCGGCGGGGTTTGGTGGCACAGGAAGCGCATGGGAGGTGGGGAAAGAGGAAGCGCATGCATGGGGGGGGGGGCAGAGAAAGCGCATGGGAGGTGGGGACAGAGGAAGCACATGCGTGGGGGGGGGCGGTAGAGGAAGCGCATGGGGGGGGGGGGGGCGGCAGAGGAAGCGCATTTAGGGGGGGGGCAGAGGAAACGCATGCAGGAGGGGGGGGCAGGCAGAGGAAACGCAAGGGAGGGGGGCAGAGGAAGCGCATGAGGGGGGGGGGCAGAGGAAGCGCATGTAGAGGGGGGCAGAGGAAGCGCATGTGGGAGGGGCAGGGGAAGCACATGCGGCTGGGGTTGGTGGCACAGGAAACGCATGAGAGGTGGGGAAAGAGGAAGCGCATGCGGGGGGGGGGGGGCAGAGAAAGCGCATGGGAGGTGGGGGCAGAGGAAGCGCATGCGGGGGGGGGCGGTAGAGAAAGCGCAATTGGGGGGGGGGGCGGCAGAGGAAGCGCATGGGGAGGTGGGGGCAGAGGAAGCGCATGGGGAGGTGGGGGCAGAGGAAGCGCATGCAGAGGTGGGGGCAAAGGAAGCGCATGCTGAGGTGGGCGCAGAGGAAGCTCATGCAGAGGTGGAAGCAGAGGAAGCGCATGCTGAGGTGGGGGCAGAGGAAGCGCATGCAGGGGGGGGGGCAGAGGAAGCGCATGCGGGTGGGGGCAGATGGGTGGGAGAAGATGCAGGAAGCTATAAAACAATGTTGATGAGAGAGGCCAAATGTATTGGGCTCGATTTTATCCATGATGTCGAAATGATGGTGCAGAATACAACTGAGCGGAGTTATTGGCTGCGACTCCAGCGTGACATTTAAATAGACAAACAGGATGTTGATGATGATAATGATGATGATGATGATGATCTATAACTGCTGATGTAGGCAGTGACGTAGCAAGGTCTGGTGGTACCCGGTGGGAAAAATTAACGTCACGCCTCTTCTCTCCCCCCCCCTCCCCCCACCACCACCACGCATACATTTTGTTTTGTTGATAAAATACTTTTGCAACCCCCATCCTCCCCCTCCCCAACTCAGTGATGACTCCCGGTGTGGCCTGCACACCCCTCCCCACCCCCACCCCACCCCAAACCTACGCCACTGTGAATGTAGGCGTCAAACTGTGACGATCAGACCTACCTCATTTTCCTCCCAGAAGCTTAAGATGTAGTTTGGGTTGTTCCTTTTCTTGATCTCTAACGCACGAGACCTGGCCACAAATAGTTGAACCACGTAAGCGCTCAACGCTGAAAACACAATTAGTTAATTTTGTTTTGAAAACGCAGAACATTTCCCCTCATACCTCATTTTCTTCTTCTTCTTCTTCCCCTCTCCTCGCCTCTTCACCCCTTCTTCTTTTTTACTCTCCTTCTTTTCGTCGCTTCTGATGATAAACCTTTCCACTAGTTAGTGTTTGTTGAATTAAAGCCTACTGGTTCATGATAAAATATTGAAGAATCAGTATAACAATTAAAATAAAAGACAGCAAATCAGATGGTTTGCCAACTTGGAGAGAATGTCTGCTGGTGCTATACCATGCAAGGCATATCCTAAAAGCGGCAAAGGACATTTACCAAGAGGTAGACCAAGAACAAGACGGGAAGATTACAACAGAGAAACTCTACAACACCACGATGACAGAAGAGCACAAAGCAAGACCTTACATCTCCATCGACACCCTTCTTTTCGTCGCTTCTGATGATAAACCTTTCCACTAGTTAGTGTTTGTTGAATTAAAGCCTACTGGTTCATGATAAAATATTGAAGAATCAGTATAACAATTAAAATAAAAGACAGCAAATCAGATGGTTTGCCAACTTGGAGAGAATGTCTGCTGGTGCTATACCATGCAAGGCATATCCTAAAAGCGGCAAAGGACATTTACCAAGAGGTAGACCAAGAACAAGACGGGAAGATTACAACAGAGAAACTCTACAACACCACGATGACAGAAGAGCACAAAGCAAGACCTTACATCTCCATCGACACCCGAAGCGGTAAAAGAGGACATAATGAAGAAGAAGAAGTATAAAAACACACCGGCCATACACACATACGCCTAAAGGCGTAGATGCTGACTGTGTCAGTCGCTATTTGGTTGTACACACATCCTTTCTCACATGATCCACACTTAATTTTACATTAAGTCAACCTTACAAATGTTTCATCTAACATTGTATTTTACATCAACAGTCGTCCTTAATTGTCTTCCTTCAACAATCAACATGAATAATCATTCTTACATGGTCTTCCTTATCCAGTAGGTGTGTTTCTATATCTGTTGTTTTCGAAGCCGCAAACTCAATTCTGGTTACAGTATACTAGGCTATTCAACTGGCAGCCCGCTGGCCATACCTGGCCCGCGAAAGACTAGCGAATGTCCCACTGATCGTTGTCAGTCGTACTGTTTTACTGATCTTTGAATGTTAGGACTGGGACCTCTTGACCTGACGATCCCCTTGTTGCAAATGTTGGCCCCTACCTAAACTTAAATGAAAAATATCTTATGCAATTAATCGCTCTAATTTAATGTCAGAAAGAAGGTGCTAAAATGTTACATAGAACCTATTCTGCTGTATGGCGGTGAATCTTAGAATGTCAGTGAAGAAATTAGGTAGAATTTGGAAGCAAAAGAGATGTGGTTTCTGAGATAAATGTTACAAATACAGAGTAACTAACAACGATTGCTTGAAAGAAGCTAATGAAAGTAGATCTCTATATACTACAATAAGCAGGAGACAAACACTGTTCTTTGTTCACATAATGAGAAGAGAGACATTGGAGAACATTGTGACTGCTGGAAACATCAGTGGAAAAGGGTTAGATAAAGACCGAGGGAGATGATGCCGGATGGGCTGAAACGATGGCGTAGAGGGATATCATCAAGAGAGCTGTTCTAGGCAACCAGGGATCGTGATCTGTGGAGACGCATGAGCGCCTAGGCAAGTTGGCAGGGCACATGATGATGAAGATGTAAACTTAAGTATACCCTTGCATTTCTGCAAGTCATAGACAGTTTATCCAGGAGATTATCTGTAATATTGACTTTCTGATACTTGGTATCCACTCATGTCTCATGTGTCCATTTAGATTTTTCTACAGAGAAGCGATTAAAACAACCAGGGTATGATTGTGAAATCCGCTTTGCGACAACCGGCTGTATTTTCGGCGGGAAATGGCTCATTTGTGGTATTGTGTCTCGAAAACAGAAATACACCGGCCATATTAAATGCCATAATGATTTGAAAAGAACAGTTAGGGAGAGTATGCTTCATAGAAGAAGAGACTACATTCAGCCAGCACAGTTGTGGACACAGGATATCGAGGACATCCTGGGCATGACAGTTTATAAGGCAGGAAATCTTCTTTTACTTCACGCTCACCGAAAAATTTTGGTTGTTCGTCCACCCCTGCATTTTAGTCTTGCTCCAGAACTTGAGTTTTGCGTGCGCATTCATTTTATAGATCTGGCCTACTTATGTGCAGACTGTTTGTTCCCCGCTTCTGCGGCGGAAGCACTCCGAATTTAAATGCAATACCACTGACTGGATGACTTTCAAGTCAAAAATGTACAGTAAGCCAAAACAGTGTTCTGTGCCCAGGCACGATGTAGGATGTATTGAAGAGAAATCATAGCACTTGTGGATTGAATTCAGCGATGTGAAGTGAACGTGATCTGTCGACCGTTTAACTAACTGACTGACTGACTGACTAACTAACTAACTGACTGACTGACTAACTGACTGACTGACTGACTAACTGACTGACTAACTGACTGACTAACTAACTGACTAACTGACTGACTAACTGACTGACTGACTAACTAACTCACTAACTGACTACCTAACTGACTAACTGACTAACTGACTGACTGACTGACTAACTGACTGACTAACTAACTGACTGACTAACTGACTAACTAACTGACTGACTGACTACTGACTAACTAATTAACTGGCTAACTGACTAACTGACTGACTGACTGACTAACTGGCTAACAGACTGATTGACTGGCTAACTGACTATCTGATTAACTGACTAACTGACTGACTAACTGACTGACTGACTGACTGACTGACTGACTAACTGACTGACTGACTAACTGACTGACTGACTAATTGACTTACTTGCTAGCTGACTGATTGACTGACTGACTGTCTAACTGACCGACTGACTGACTGACTGATTAACTGACTGACTGATTGACTGACTAACTGACTGACTGACTAACTGGCTAACTGACTGATTGACTAACTGACTAACCGTGGGGAAGACAGCTTACCCAAAAGCACACAGATGAGAATATTTGCTGCAACTCGTCGGGTCAAGGTCAGCCATTTATTACTGTCTTGGACCTTCTCTTGCTCCTCCATGATGGCTTCCTGAAATTTATATATGTATAAATATACATTTATATGTGTATAAATGTGTGCGTATCTCTCTCTCTCTCTCTCTCTCTCTCTATATATATATATATATATATATATATATATATATATATATATATATATATATATAAATGTGTGTGTGTGTCTATAAATATAGACACATATATATATATATATATATATATATATATATATATATATATATATATATATATATATATATATATAAATGTGTGTGTGTCTATATATATATGAATGAAAGATGCTTAGAAAGGCCGGATCTTAGATGGGCCTACATGCCCTGTTTGTGACACAATTAAAAAAAATTTGTTTACGCGTTTGTTGTTGTTGTGGTTGTTGTTGTTGTTGTTGTTGTTGTTGTTCTTCTTCTTCTTCTTCTTCTTCTTCTTCTTCTTTTTTTCTTCTTCTTCTTCTTCTTCTTCTTCTTCTTCTTCTTCTTCTTCTTCTTCTTCTTCTTCTTCTTCTTCTTCTTTTTCTTCTTCTTAATCATCATCCTTTCATTATTTTAACCTTAAAAAAAATTATTATGGTAACAATAATTAACTTTAATCGCTAAAAACCATCAGTCTCTTCTCATTCAGCGTTCTTCGCCCAGTAGTCGTAACTAGTCCGCGCAAATTTTCAGGAAGTTGGCCAGAGTTGCCACGTCAGATTCTCACAGACAGCGGTGTGTGTAGTGGAGATAACCTCAATTTTTGAAACAGCATATTTAATTTTATTTCTGCCTCGCGGTAAGCCGGTCCACGAAAATATTTCTTAGACTGTACCGGTCAAAGGGTGTGAAAGGTTGAAGAACACTGCTCTGTTCAACCATGACCTAATTTACCCAGTGCCGGCAACAGATTAAATGCTATGAAATCCGTGTCCGCAAACATTGAGCTTGAAAAAATAACAGTGCGGAGCTATCCCTTTTGCACTGTTAAATGTACTAAAAGTGCATTAGTAACGTATTTTGTTCCACGTATTGTCCCGTGTCGTATTTTTGGCATTTTGTGTGTTACACAAACGACGCAATTAACGATATTGACGATTTTGCTTGTATTTGTATCGTTAAATTACTGATAAACGCGATGGGATTATAAAAATCTGGATCAGTTAGAGGTACATCAAAGAAGCCTCATGTAAGTGTGTAAATAACAAGTGTGTGTTTGGTTCCGTGATGTTTTAATTTGTGTTTGCTGGAGGGTGAGACTCGACAGAAGATTTACAAAAGTGAGTCTCGGTGGCGCAGTTACTAGAAGAATATCTGTTAGCCCAATAGTATTACTTGTTTGTTGGTTAGTTGCAGAATCGTCTGGAAATGTGCTACCAGTTCCTAAGTTGGTTGCTTTCACTGTCGGATCTTTTGAGGCACGAAATGAGGTTGATTCTTTCCAGATTTGCTTGATGTAGAGAGACTTTCATCTTTATTTAGTCACAAACTACAATTTTAATTGTAAGTCTGGTGGGGAGCCCTCATTTCCATCTAACTGTCACGGGGTATCTAAGACTGACATTAGAGTGGCTTAAAAGAGGCGCATATTACCTAGAATGTCTTGACACTGGAATCCACAGGGTCACAAAAATAAAGGCAGACCGAAAAATACATGCAGAAGCTAGACAGTGAGATTAGAAAGACAGGAGGTTAGGCTGCATGCGATAGCAAAAGATAGGAAGACGGCGTGATTCTGTTGACTTCCTATGTATGCTCCATTGTGGAACAGTCTAGGCCAGTGATTTCCAAACTGTGCACAGCAGCGCCCCAGGGGAGCCGTGACCTCTTCACAGGGGCACTGCGAAATATTGTAAAAGCTTCATAATTAATTTAGCCAAGACACGAATAGTCCAACTTTTACTTAGGATAGGGAGCCCTTGAAAATTCTTTATTGAGAAAAAGGCATAGCGACCAAGAAATGTTTGGGAAAAACTGGCCGAGAAGGATCTTTTTATTTATAAAAACTCACCTTAAAAGTGGTTGCTATGGAGGCATGTTTGGTCAGAGCGGTGTCATGGCTGCCAATCATATAATCCCACTCCGTAAAAAGGGTCCACGTGAAAGTGAACTCTTCTCCCTTTGTCGACATCCTCATTTTTCTAGAGTTCCTCACCATGCTAGTAAACATACAGAAAACGTATATTTCTAGAGTTCATCGCCCTGCTGGCAAACATACAGAAAATGTATAATTCTAGAGTTCACCAATGTGCTTGCAAACACACAAAAACGTAAATTTGAAAAAAAAATTTCAACATTCCGTCAAACATACAGAAAACGTATATTTCTAAGGTTCCTAACTATACTGGGAATTATACAAACACATATTTCTAGAGTTTATTGACATACTGGCAAAAAAGTATATATTTCTAGAGTTCCTCACCATGCTGACGAACAGAAAACGTAAATTAGGAGTGTTCTCCGCCGTGCTGGCTTACATAGAAATCGTACTGATTGACTGACTTTCTACCCCACCAGGACATCACACAAGCGATAAAAACCTGATGACACAATGTGCCACCATGTTGGTAAAGATCACCTTGGAGAGGTCCCAGAAACCGCGTTCAGCCTTTAGGCCATATTTATGGCCAGGCTATACTGCGACCCCTGGCAAAAGCCAGAGTAGGGCTTCAAATAGCGAACAATTTCATCCTAAAAAAGGACGAAAAGTACCCATGGATCAAAACATAAGAAATCGTACGCCATGCAGGCAAATATATAGAAAACGCCAGGAGATTAGTTATATATGTGCAGAGTAAGTATACTGGTGCCAGGAGCAGGAGCCATGCGACTTGCCTGCAATGGCCTGCCGCCGACGCTTGCAATGCCTGGTACTTTGCAAGAGACTGGCTCGTCGTGTGTATTTTTAAAAAGGGGAGTGGACATATGATGCTCAACTTTTGTTTCTTTTAAAAAAGAAAAACAGGAGGTTGTTCTGTCAGGTCCTCATGCTGGTGTACTAGCTGAGGGGATTTGTGAATCATCGAGGGATCCTGCTCCTGCTACCAGTATACCTAATTTTCACATATATAACTACTTATGAGAGTTGGCGGAGAGTTACCTAACGGGCATTGAAATGGGAAATGTGTTGATTTATGTCATTATATATGCCCTTTGGTCTTTCTGTATCCAAACAACCGTTTACCACCCATTTAGGTGTATTGGGCACATAGTGCTGGACTTAAATTTTATAGACCAATCGTCACTTGGTGAGTGATGTGGTCAGTATCACGCTGCCGCCTTTATTTCCTGGGTCTACTTGCATGTCTTATATTCTAAATGCCAGTTTTTATCAGACTGACTGTCTGTCTGTCTGTCCTATTTTATTCTTTTTGTTCATTTGTATCAAGCCGACTGTCTATCTGTGGGTCTTTTTTTTTCTTCTGTTTGTTTACCGCCTACTATTCCGCTCCTCCTTCATTTTGTCCGCCTCCTCCTATATCTCTCACCCAGTGCACGGCCCAAGTATATGCCTGCATTTGTCCGTTTACCAGGCTGATTGTCGATCTGTCTGTCTGTCTGTCTGTCGGCATCACTTACATTTTGAGCACCACAATGAAACTGTAGAGAAACGCCATCATGTTGGTCACTAAATAGGCCAAGGGCAGCCTATAACCTCGACCAATTGTTTTGCTGTTGCCATAGTAACCATAAAAGAGCACCGAATATTTCACAACCCCCTGGGGACATCAACAAAACATTTCATGTAATACTGCTACTATGACTACCACTGCTGCTGATTCTACTACTACTATGAAGACTATTGCTGCTGCTGCTTCTGCAGCTACTCTACTATTAGTACTACGGTATTTCATCAAATCCGATGGGATTTAGAAAAAAGTAATCGGATAATAGCTTCCAAGTCGTATGTCTATCTATCTATCTATCTATCTATCTATCTATCTATCTATCTATCTATCTATCTATCTATCTATCTATCTATCTATCTATCTATCTATCTATCTATCTATCTATCTATCTATCTATCTATCTATCTATCTATCTATCTATCTATCTATCTATCTATCTATCTATCTATCTATCTATCTATCTATCTATCTATCTATCTATCTATCTATCTATCTATCTATCTATCTATCTATCTATCTATCTATCTATCTATCTATCTATCTATCTATCTATCTATCTATCTATCTATCTATCTATCTATCTATCTATCTATCTATCTATCTATCTATCTATCTATCTATCTATCTATCTATCTATCTATCTATCTATCTATCTATCTATCCATCCATCCATCCGTCCGTCCGTCCGTCCGTCCGTCCGTCCGTCCGTCCGTCCGTCCGTCCGTCCGTCCGTCCGTCCGTCCGTCCGTCCGTCCGTCCGTCCGCCCGTCCGTCCGTCCGTCCGTCCGTCCGTCTGTCTGTCTGTCTGTCTGTCTGTCTGTCTGTCTGTCTGTCTGTCTGTCTGTCTGTCTGTCTGTCAAGTACAACAAATGATCAAGTCTGTTGAAAGTTGTGCCCTGTCTAGTATGTCATTGTATTCATGTCACTGAAAATAACCTCTAGATTTCATCAAAAAATCGTCACTTGCTGACGACCATTTACCTCTGCGTTCCAAATGGTCTGTAAATCATAGGCCGTCTCCAGCTCATCGTCCGGAACCTTCTTCCGAACATTGGATCCATAGGCCTCTCCTACCAGTAGCTGCGGACATAATTACAACTGTTTCATTGAAATAAATCGAAGGATCATGTATTGTGCAGAAACATAGATGTATAGAAGAATACTAAATATACATAGATCTTCATTATGTAGCAATGTGAAGGTCGCATTAAACTTTGCTTTCCTCACGGCCGACCATTGGCTATCTGACCTCTGCCACTTGAGTGCCTCGTGCGTTTTGATGCACAAGGTTTTCATTCGTTCTGGTCCCTGCCTCTTCTCTCAGAAGCCATATCCTCCAGTACTGTTCTTTCTCAACGGCTGTGGCGCTTTCCACGTGTGGGTTCCGTGGAACCATTTTGGAGGTGGAGGTGGTGAAAAAAATAACGCACTATCCTTTAACAAGAATGTCATTACAAGTGACTGACTTATAAGGGGTATTTCTTTCGAGGTCGGAGTGCATATGTCTGAGAAGTATGAACCAACAGTCTGTATCTAAATAACTGCGTCTGTAAAACAGATGTGCAAGGAAAACTAGCTCTGGAACAAGACCAAAGTCCAGAAGTGGACGAACAACCATAAATTTCCCCTGGAAGTTTACAGTCCGTGAATGATAAAAACAATAAAAACACATGCGACTCTTAATTTGACCAGGCTTACATTGAACAGTGAGTTTTATGTAAATGTTTTGAAGCAGGTTATGAGACAAAACTCGCTTATCATTAATCTCTGAGAGAAAAAGAGAGAGAGAGAGAGAGAGAGAGAGAGAGAGAGAGAGAGAGAGACGCAGACATGCCCCTTTTATATCTCACATTTTGACAAGAGAAAGCTTGAAATGTCATTACAGCATGTACGATTAACAGAAGTAGAACCAAGGAAGGCAGCCCGCCATGTTTCTTGACACGCCTTTCTTGTATCCCCGGGCCATTGACATCAGCATCGCGTCGTGTCGTTTTATGTCACATAGGGCTCGCAGTCTAGTCCTCAACCCCTTCGGCGACCGGGTCGATCATTGGTTCGCAGGTAGACGTCTTCGTCGCGGGTCGGGACAGTATTTGGGTCTGTCTCCGTTGATCGCATCAACACAGCAGGATACCTTTTCAGGGCTTTTGTTGGCTTGCAAGGCTAAGCGATTTTATATATGTCTCACATAACCTAGTCATAATTATAACCTAAAGTGCCCCTTTGGGATTGCTGGTTAAACGAGAAGATTTTTCCCCCAGCAAAGCACATATCCACATACCTCTATTCATCCTGTTAAATATATTTGATATCATAGACCAGGTATATTCAACCGGAGGCCAGCAGCCCGAATTCGGCCAGCAAGGACAAGGCAAGTATTCTCCGGGCCACTGCCAACACAATGTCATTAATAGAGATCAGATGGAGCTGGAATTCGGACCTCTGGTATGTGACGATCCTTTTTCCACATTTTGGGCCATGAGTAAACTAAGTTGAATAGCCCTGGTCGTAGATAGAATCTGGTCTAGCAACTTTGGCGTCTGTTTCATCAACGTTCGTTTAAGTGTGTCTCTTGGACGTTCTACTTTCCTCCATCCAGTTTTTTTTTTTTTAATTGTGTTGCCCAATCAATGATACATTTTAAAACTGTTATTGTTATCTTGAAAACGAGGGTATTCTTCCTATACCTAGGTATACCTAAAAAAAAGAAGGATTATTTAAAAAAGGTATTATTTAAGTTACAATAACAACACACACAACAGTGACAAGATCTGTGTACCTCTGGAATCATGATGAAGCAGGTGGGCATCACTGCCAACCAAAAACTGATCCACAGTAGCCACCGCAGAAAGACGAAGTAAGAGGCTACCACTGACCCAAAGTGACCTGTCAAAGAATTGTTTAAATCAAGTAAAAAGAATAATAATAATAATAATAATAATAATAATAATAATAATAATAATAATAATAATAATAATAATAAGAAGAAGAAGAAGAAGAAGAAGAAGAAGAAGAAGAAGAAGAAGAAGAAGATGAAGAAGAAAAAGAAGAAGAAGAAGATGACGACGATGATGATGATGATGAAGGAGGAGGAAAAGGAGAAGGATATAGTGGGGGTGGTAATGGTGGGGAAAGAAGTCTATGATGAGGAGAAGGTAGACGATCAAAATTTTGTCACAAAAGGGGATAGGAAAAAGAGTAAAAGAAGACGGTGGCAAAAGTGATTGGTGGGGTGGGTGGGGGGGGGGGGGGGGTCGGGGAAGGAATGATAGAAGTGGGGCTGTGACTGCATGAACCAGAAACAAGGGAGATAAACTTACTCTCGATACGTTTAATCTTCGTCTCCCATGGAAGCAGCAGAGACCACCAGTTTGTCAACGTTCTGGAGACTTGTCTGATTATCTGCAAGATGCATAGACCAGTCAGTAACAAATGGGGATAAACGATGAGGGAGCTTAATACAGTTCTAAAAACATAGACCACAGTTGCAGTGATAACTTTCATTAGACGTGGATATCGCCACAAGTGCCAGCGGGCTTCCAGAGATCACGCAGAGGAATCTCAAAGCTATCGCGTTTGTAGCCAGAAAATCCACTCTTTCATTCCCTCTCACTCCTGCATTTCCTGGATCTATGTGATTCCTTACAATGTTGGCGTACTGATGCTTGGTATTCACTCATGCCACATTTGTCAATGTTATACTTTCCTCAGTACCGACAGAAAATAAGGCAACAATAATTACTCTGCTAACTATATTTTCTGCTATCCACATTAAGGCTGCAATGATCGCCTTTACTTCCATCCTCATGCTTGAAGTTATAGATTATTTTCAAATTTCGTTCTTTTCAGGACGAAATTTTTTGTCATTTGAAGCCCTAATCTGGTTTCTGCCAGGGGCCGCAATATAGACAGGCCATACATATGGCTAAATGTCTGAACGCGGTTTCTGGGACCTCTCCGCGGCGATCCTCATCCACTGGTGGCACTTTGTGTCATCGGGTGTTTATCGCTTGTGTTATATCCCGGTGGGGTAGAAAGTCAGTCAGTCAGTCAAGTTATAGATAAAAAAAAAAAGCTCAGTTTTTTTCTGCCACAATCTTTCCTTTTTTTTTTCCTAGCTGAAAATCACAGCCAGATTCTACAACCTGATGACCTATTATTGATTAATATGAATTTATATAACTTATAGAGCTCTTTCAATGGTTTGAGACGAACTATGACCTTATAAGATAGTTTTAGGTTCTAGCTGTTCGATAGACATGGCTAATGAGGAGACTTTTTCCAGGTGCCTAGGTAGCAATGCATCTTTGTACTCTTGTTTTCGCAGCGAAGCGCTGTCGTTATTAAGAGGTTGCAGGTTCGATTCTCGGCATGGTAACTATAGCTTTCAGTCTTTAGATTGTCTAGTGTGTCCTTCTTTATTTCTACTTCTTTCTATGAGTGCGATAAATAAATGTATATTTGTTTAGTATGTATGTTTCAATGTTGTTATGTACACTATAGATTTTAATGTGTATGTTGTCTGTCGTATCCAATTATTTACATTTCTTTGTTCGACATTTATGAGTGTATCTCAATACTTGTTAATGTTTTTCTTATGCTATTGCAATGTGTTTAACCCCCACCCCACCCCTCCAAACTGCTTCATAAGTATCCACATAAAATAGTGTGACGTCACGAAGGCCCTACCTGTTTACCTCTGTGCTGGTAGCTTTGACCTCGAGGCAGCTGACCTTCATACTTCTCCACAAACATCCTTGCCTTCTGATGAACCGCCAGTTTTCTTGACATCTTCCACGCCTGGTAGAAAGTACGAGGTGCCCATTGTTAGAGCGGTTTCCACAATCGAGAGACTTACCAGCCATGTCAGTCGTCAAAACAAGGTAGCAAAATAATAATGTATGCAACCAGAAGCACCAAGATCTCAGGGTATATAAAATATACGAACCGAAAGGTAACTGAAAATATTTTCCGGTTGTGTGCCAGCTGTAACATTGTTCGTGACTGAGTCTGAATACGACGAGTGAGAGCACCATACAACGATTAGATGACGCCTTGGTCACACAACAATAAACTGTGATTACAGAGCAGTTGGGTGTTGTCAGTTTAGCTGCATCTGTTTATACAAACTTTCCATCGGGACAGGTGGGAGACTGATATAGAAACTATAATCCTTGAACTATAGGAGCTTGAAACGGTGAAAAATCCGGAGTTAAACGGCTGAAATATTTCAACTTAGACAACAAAAACACTGAACAGCAGCGTGTCATTTTCAGTTAGGACCCAGATGCGTTCTACTGGTGGAATAAAGCGGCCACGAGGATTTATCCATAAGAGGTGAAGACGAGTGGCAAGTAAAGTTCCCGTTAAGTTTGACTGTGTTTCGCAATCATTTAGGAAAACTACCAACAAAAATTCATAGTTTTAAAAAAAACGTTAAACTTTGAGAACCGAACAAAGGGATGAAATAACAGGAACTGTGACGGTCAGTGGCGGGGCGGTACCCAGTGTCTTCGACGGGCAGCATATAGCAGCTACTAGAATACAGCGAAAGAGGGAATAGAAGCTGTGCGTCACGGTCCAGTGTTCTTCAGTTTGTTGTGGAAATTGACATAATAACCCTCAGCCAGATCCAAGTGGTGAAAAGAGACAGAAGCAAATTCTTTGGGCAAGTTTTTACTAAAAGTCAGTCATAATAAACCTCACCCAGACCCAAATAAGGAAAAGAGACAGGAAAAAAAAAAGGAAAAAGAAAAAAGAAAATGTAGAAGAAAAAAACCCCCAGAATTTCAAGTTCCTGGAAGTTTTACTAGAAGGGAACTCTCCTTCCAGATAATAGCGTCTCCTTTTCCTCCCTTCTCACTACCATCATAGTAAGCACTCGACTCTTCTCAGCAAGGTAAAGTGATGTTAAATCTCCATTTATTTCCTCTAATTGCTTTTGTATTTATGTATTTTAGTATTATACACTATATAAACTATTCTATACAACATTTAATATGCCATAATAAAAATGTATAATTTAATATGCCAGTTACAATCGAACCCCCCCCCCCCCCCCCAACCCGGGAATATGTTTAAAAGCCTTCCTTTGTTTCCAATGGCAAAAATCTATTTGATATATGTATTATTTGGTTTGCGTCCAAAGATCGGGAATGGATTAAGTACGTATACCGAGGTATCACTGTCCTTGGTTTAGCAGCTCCGGGTGCTCTAATGTAACCCCTTAGGACAATGCTTCCTAATATATTAGAATAAAACAAACCCATGGATCTCTCTCTCTCTCTCTCTCTCTCTCTCTCTCTCTCTCTCTCTCTCTCTCTCTCTCTCTCTCTCTCTCTCTCTCTCTCTTTCTCTCTCTTTCTCTCTCTCTCTTTCTTTCTCTCTCTCTCTCTCTCTCTCTCTCTCTCTCTCTCTCTCTCTCTCTCTCTCTCTCTCTCTCTCTCTCTCTGGTATTTAAAGGACTACCACGAATCCCACATTTTTTTTTTAAAGTCAAAATCGCAAAAAAGAAGGCTGGGGTTTAAAAGAAAGTTATTATATCTGACAAACTGGCAACTACTACATTTATTTTCCCACTGTTAAAGGGGGAGGGGGATGTCTTTGAGCTTAAGGTTTTACGGCCGCATAGCCAGTGCTGTCGCCACAACTGTGCAGGTTGCTCCCGTCAGAAAGGATTCGAACATGGGTCTCCCGCTTGAGAGCCCAGCGTTCCAACTGTTCGACCAGCCGCCCCTCAATTAATATATGAATGTAAGTTGTACCCCACCAGGAAATCACCCAAGTGGTAAACACTCGGCGACACAAAGTGCCACCATGAGGATAATAATCACTCCCGGAAACCACGTTCAGACGTTAGGCAATATTTCAGGCCCAGCTATATTTAGGGCCCTGGCTGACTGAATTTCTACCCCACCAGGACATCACACAAGCGATAAACACCCGAAGAC